>JAALXI010000383.1:0-44285 GCA_012977755.1 Fusarium nurragi | reverse complement strand
GTGAAGTCTCAGGTACTATAATGCTTCAAAGCAGCAAGAAGTCGTGTACAGCCTGGAACTATTGCCCGCTCTATCATGTTAATAGACATTAAGTTTGAATAACGTCTTCATTTCTCCACGTGTGCTCGTTCATAGTTCATATGAAGACTCTAAACATACGCCTGCCCTGTTGGCACTGAAATACAAAGGATATCGATATCATGCTAATTTCCCCTGAAAACCCCGTACCCTTGTAATGATATCCTCCTCAATGAAGCTGGTTCCATCTCTCTGTCCTGGCTTGTTGGCTCATGAACTGTGCGCCTGGTCCGCTAGGACTTGTTCCTCTACTGGCAGAACCAGCAAAAGTAGACCGGCCAGGCCGTGGACTCATCCCACTTGGTACACGAGGGCTGCGAGGCATGCTGCCTCCTCGCGTATTCCGCCCATTGGCGAGACTATTTAACTTCTGATGGGCGGTGGCTAACTCTGTGTCCTTTTGGTGAACTTGCGCTTGGAGGCTTGCAATTTGTTGTAATAGTGTTTGCCGCTCACCAGAAAAGTTCTGTGCATGAATAGCCAGCAGATTCGCGGATGCTTTCTGGCTTAAATCCTCATTGTGGCCCGTCAATGCTTTGTTGTCGTTTGTCAAGCTTGAAACTTGGGCGCTGGCATCCTGATACCGGCCTCTCATAAACTCCACGTCGCTCAATGCGCTCTTCAATTTGTCCTCAGAGACCTTCAACTGCTGCTGAGATTCACTCAGCGCTCTTTCGGTATCAACTGACTCTGGGTTTTCTTTTAGGCGCGCGATCGTAGATTCAAGTTCCTGTATCCGGTGGTTTTGTTGCGCGCTCAGTCTCTGTGCGACCTCTGCGGCGGCTTGCGCGGCGGCCTCGACCTCCTTCTTCTCCTTCTCGAACATGGTCCGCTCCTGAAGAGCAGTACGGTTGGACAGCCCGATCTTGTTCGAGGTCTTTTTAAAATCCTTAAGCTCGCTATCAAGGCGATTGATGTGGCTCTTAAATTCCACTTCTATTTCGCCTGCCAGCGTGCTACGTCTCTTGTACTCGTCGATCTAAAATGACTGTTAGACAATTTCAAGTTGTGTATCATCATCAATCTTACCTTCTCTCTCAGCGACTCGAGACTTTCTAATGGTATAGTGATCATGGATTCCCTTTTGTTGGTCCCTCCTCGAGGCGTGACACTGTCGAGCAACTGTCGCACCGCGAGAGGCATAGGAGGGTTGTTAGAGTCAACAGGTAGATCCCGGAGAGGCAGACATATTCGCTTGGGATCGACCTCATCGCCGTCCTCAGTAGTCTGTCGGATAGTCAGCGCCGGTTGAAATGCACAGAACACAAGTCAGCACCTACGTATTTCCGCTTTAGACCGTTCCCGTGTAACGAGTCCATCGCGAACAGTGTGCGGGTCTGCGATATGGGGTTCTCGAAAATATCGAGAACGTCATCCGGTATGCTTTGAGGCTCCCAGGTCAACGTGTCGGTGATGCCGTTTAAATAACCTGCAAACACCTCTGCGACTTCATGAGGCTCATCATAACCCCTTTCTGGGTCTTCGAGATAGCGTCCTGCACTAACAGTGCATGCAAGGATCGCATTCTTGGCTTCTAGATCTGATACGTTGTTCAAAGGATGAAGACTGACATGCTCAATAGAATATGTCGTAACGAGTAATAGGACAAGAGGCGACTTGCGAGTGGTTTTCGTGTACAGCTGCCTAGCAATAGACGAACGAGAGTAATGGAAATCGTATCCGATAACGACATCAAAGTTGAAGGGGTCGAATTCTTCAGTTGATAAAGCAAGAGTAATTCTTGTAACAGACGGATAGTCGGTGCGCTTACTGATGCTCTCCGCCGAACATTCAATCCTTGCGACTTCCGTAAGGGCGAAGATCAAGCGCATGAGTTCCTGACTGCGAACCACAATAAGAATTCCCTTCTCCTTCCCGCCCAGGGCAGACATCAGCTCGAATAAGAAACTGAACTTGGAGTTGGCATCGCAGCAGTACTTGGCGATATCAGAGCTAGGTTGGGTTTCGAGACCACTCCCAATGACATCTTGTGGGTAATCACAAATGCCAAAAAGCCTATCGAAAAGATCGTTGATCTTTTGCACAAGAGCGTCGTCCGGCTTTTCACGTGTCTCGCCAGTAAAAAAGCGACTGAATGCCTGGATTTCAGCTTTGTGGTCCTTTATTACTTCTCCATAGTAAGGTCGTCGACTTGCTTGCATCGGGAGGGTGATTGAGTATTGTAAGAAACTGTCATCTCGTTGCGAAGATTGTGACGAGACATCGGAGTCTTGCTCAACAGGAACTTGACCCATGGTGATTGAGAGCCCCGAACTTTCAATCTCGGAGGGTATCGTGCCTTGGCCTGGAAAGTCCAAAGTATGTATCGAAGCCACTGGGTCAACCGACCGGCCAATAGCTGCTGAGGAGATGGTTCCAGGTGGCATTCCGTCGTCAGCATCTTGGCTTAGGAGGGAACGCGTAAGAGAGTCATCCGAGTCACCAAAGGTCAAGTTGATTACTTGTCGCATACTGTCGACTGCCGAGATATGTGCGCTTGGGACAGGCATGATTGAAGCTGGAGAGATAGAAGGGGGCGGTGCCTCTGGTGTGTTTCCGAGAGCTTCTGGCTTCCAAGGGTCCACTGAGTACACTGGTTGAGGTTGAATGATGACCTCTGGGGGGCTCACCACAACATCAAGGCCAGCTGTGCCGGCATTGACCATCGATTCGCCCTCGCTTGGTACATCGTAAGACGTCTCGTCTAGATTTTCGTCTAGTGATTCCCCGACTTGAGTCAGCAATGAGTCCTTGCCAAAGTCAATGAAGCTTTTCAGTTCATCGACTGCTGAACTCCGTGGTTGAGAAACCGAGCGCTCCATTTCTTCTTGGATTGCTGAAGTCGACCTGAGCAGTTCTGAAGCTGGTTCGGATGCACTGCCGTTTTGAGAGTGGCTTTTGAGTTGTCGCTCTGAGCCACTACTAGTATTTGCTTTGGCTGGTGTAAGCTGTGAACCACGGGCGAACCCAACCTCTTGACTGGGAATGATTCCCTCGGGTTGAAATTCGGCCGACTGGGGGGCTACCCGGGCCGCTTGCAACTCTTCAAATCTTCCTTCCTGATCCCCACCAGATTTGCTGGCAGGTTGCAATTGCTGAACTTGACCGGGTATGGTACGTACAGCCTCGTCAAGATTCCCAGTCCTGGAAGAGAGAGAGCTCGAGATGTCAGGCGAATTGTACGAAACTTGAGGCTGAGTATGATAGATAGGTGGATTCGGTGTATTGTTTGAAACCAAGGATTCTCGCACAGATGCAACTGGTACCCTCTCAAAACGGTGGAAATATGGATCACTTGGTATAGAACTACCAAACCTATCTTCCTTCTCCAGTGAGACTAGACGTGGCTGGTCTGGTTGACGGGATGGTATATCCGAACCAGTTGTTACCGAGTCTGGGACAATTTCAGTTTGAGAAACGTAAGGAGTAACCTGATCCTGGGGCAACACAGCCAAGGCCTTGGACGCGCTAGTGTGCGCAGATGTGTTTGAGTGATCTTGTGAGTCCGGGATAACGCAACAGATCTCTCCGCTTGAAGAGGTCTGCTCCTGTGACTGTGCGACTTCTTTTGGGGGCAAAGTTGATTTCAGACAAGAAGCTGCGTCAGGCGCATGGACACGATCTTGGCTGTCACAGTTCTTGAGGCTTGTATTGCTCAACTCGGACGTTGGTGACCGATCAGCTCCGTCACTTTCTTCACCCTGAGGGTGATATTGGTTCACGACACGCCGCTCGACTCCAGCTTCCTGATCACTACGATCGTCTCGCTGGGATCGAGAGTTATCAACAGCTTCAGAGGCGGGATCTTGTGTCACCTGCTGCCCGTCCCCAGAATGTTGATCTACCGAGATGCTATCTTGGGTCTGGTTGTCTTGGATGTCAGAATCTGGGCTATGCAGACGAGCCTGGCTATTTTGCGAATTGGCCGTCTCAAAGCTCTGGTCGTCAAGTGAGTGGTGGGTCCCTTGGGTACTCTCAGTGTCCAGGTGATTGTGCTTGTTGGAACTTAAGCTATCTTCTTCAAGTGCTGTGTTGTGTGCAGGACTCCCAACCTCAACGTAGTCGACTTCAGGATCGTGGTGGTCTCGAAAGCTACGAACGTCTTGTCTTTCTTCGTCAGAATGATTGGCAGTGTCAGTGTAGCGTCCGGTATCGTAATGCGGTGTGTCGTCTTCAAAGGGAGCGTCCTCGCTGTCTGAATCTGGAAAGCCTGGATCAAAGTCGGCAGAAGGGTCGACAGACGGAGGCTCTTCGGCGTTCAAAGGACTTGGAACGTGTACAAGACTTTGTGGTTTTTGCTGAATCACAGCGTCTTCCACTCTATCACCAGATGCAGGATGATCTGCGACTACTAGTTGTTGATCGACAGGGATTTTAGGACCCTCTGGCTCGTAGTTGGTCCTAGCAGCAGCTTGACTTTCCAGCTCTCTGTGATCCCAATAACCTGAGAGATCTTGAGAATCAGGGATAGTGTCTTGGCTCACTTGCGATGCAAACGCAATCCGCTGGTCATTCTCCTCAAGATCGGAAACCTTCTGAGAACTACTCTGTGTGTTGATGCTTCGGTATTCAGAAGCGTCGAAGTTGTCGGGCTTACGCAATAAAACAGCGACTTTTCCGCCAGGTAGCAGAGGATATTCGCTGGGGCTCACAAGTTCGGTCTCTGGCGATGAGGCTGAGACTATGGACGGTACGGGCTCTTCGGACAATGTTTTGCTCCGCTTGTCCCTGAGTTTTTTTCCTGATCGCACGTGTTTTCTGACAGAATTGGACCGAGATCTGGTTGGAGTTGATGCATCTAAAGTTGGCAGTTGTGGTCTGTTACTGACCTCAGCTGGTTCAGCTTGATTCGCACGAGGTGTAAGATTTCGAAGTCTTCGCTGATTTCTTGTTTCACGACGCTTGGCTTCAGCTTGCTCCTTCTCGTGATCCTTCTTCTTCTTTTCTTCTTCCCAGTCTTTTCTTGCTTCAGCGTTGAGGTAAGTGATCTGAAAATGTGTCAGCATGATATCCTAGTTATTCAACAACACTACAGCGCAACATACAGGAATCCACTCTGGATTGTATGCTCTACCTCTAGGACTGAGCTCCCACTCCACGAGACACTCGTTTATGATTTCGCCGTTATCCGCGACTGTCAGGCGTTCGTCGACAACTCTTTTAATCTGCCACCAACCTTCGTCCTCTCCACTATCCGGATATGTGCTTGCTTGGCCCGCCGTCTCTCCTTCTTTGTCTTCCTGTTCAATTCCACCTGTATTGTTGCCTTGTTTATTTCGCCGCTGCTGTGCACGCTTAGGGGTGCCGGATTTCCTGCGCTTGTGGGAAGACGGCTGCTCAGCGTAGTCTCCTTCACTGTCTTCGTGCTCTCTTTTCCTTCTAGATTTCCGATTCAGTGGAGTTGTGGATATTCGAGGGGTAGATGCTCGAGGGGTGGATGTGCTTTTGCGCGTTCTGACCATGAGTACGATGGTACGACAGGGACGAGAGAATGGTAACCGCAATGGTGACCCAAGGGCGACAGGGGTGGAAGTCGCGAGCGTAGAAAAAAGGCGCAGCTCAAAGATGAACTTGCGACAGTATTCGGCCGGCGACGAAGACCTGCGACGACCGACTACAGCGGTCAACGCTTGGTGTAAGTCGGGACTATCTATGCACGCGCGCCGGATGAGAGCGAGGCTACCGAACAGGAGTTCGGCTGATGCGTTTGGGGGACGTCGTCGATCAAGTCCCACTACAACGCACGTGATTGTCGCTGGAGAGGACGCTGTCACTGCGTTGGTTGATGGAAGCAAGATCAGGGGTCTAGTGCGAGTGTGCAGCGGCGGAGCCTGATCCAGTAACTAAGACAGGCTGGGGTGCAATAACAGCGGTGCGGTGCACAGGGTGGCCTAGGAAAGGTGAAAGCTGATTGACACGCAACCTTTCAGACTTGATGGAAAAGCTGAGTTCGAAATGCAAGTAGCAAATGAGCTGTCAGATGAAAGGGTGTTGAAAAGGAAAAGAAGAGAAGGGGATGAGGAGAAAGAGAAGAAGCAGTGGAAGAAGTCAGTGAGTGCAGGTGCCTTTTGGGAGGGCAGAAGATGTAACTGCCTTCATTATACCTATTGTTGAGTGTACAACACCTAAGTTAGGCGGGGGTACACCTTTGCTCAGTGCGTTCACTGTTTGGCAGTGCGTTTGCACCTCAATAGGCACCCCCACTTTCGTCTTAACTCTCCCTTGAGAAATTCGCTTGTATAAATGATGACATTTCTATATATCGAAGCATCTAGATATTTGAGATGTGGTATATGTGATAAACTGCCACTTTGCACTAATCATGGGTTTATGATGTGTCTGATAGCTTGCCGTTTCCGCGCTTAATCCCGGAATGACTCCTCCAACGATACATCCTTAGCTTGAAAGTACAACACGTTAAAATCAACATCTTTGTATGAGGTAGGTGTGTTAGATTGTGCCTGTAACCAGGCCACGTGAGTTTCCAGGACAAAGAGAAGCACTAAGCAAGCAGAACAGCAGGAAGATGGCAAATATATGAGAAATGTCTATGAAAGGGCAGGCATTATCCATGTAGATTCTTAGTTTTATCGACAACTTCGTTTTTGACCGTCTAGGTATTGAGTCCGTTGCCCAAGTCCGACCTTACGGTACGTGGTTTAACCTAGACCTCTCGCCCAAGGCACAGTGGCCGCCACCTCCACTAAAACCCAGGTGCCTGACCTTTTAACTACGGGGGTGTCCTACAGTGTAGCTACTTTGTTTCACAACAATGATAACATCCCATCAATAAGCGCATTTGCCAGCACAAGTGTCGGTTGAATATTGAACACCACCAAATCATCATCATAATTGTATGAAGCAGCTACCTCGGTCATCAAAGGTCATGTCGGCGCGCTTCTCAGTTCAGCCTATAGGCCGCTTTGCTGGTGCGAGCCAGCCTGTTAAAAGACCCAAGGTGAGTGAGTATCTTGGTTATATGAGTACATGTTGGCCGTGTACTGAACAGCCTCATCGATGACCGCCCCATAATTGACTTCTCGCATACTTACGCTATCTACAGGAGTTCGCCTGCTTCTCATACGACGACAATCATGAGTTTCGCCTAGACGACTCTTCTCTCAAGTATTACTACACACCGCAGCTCGGAGCAGACCTCTCCAAAGGCTTTGATACCTTCCAGAAGCTGGATGATACCGGAGATGACCACCTCGACAGTCTTCTCAAGACCATCGTCGCTCACGAGCAGGACACTGGTAAGAAGATAGATGCCAGCATTGTCACATGGAGAGGCATGATGACAAAGGTTTGACACCCTTTCCCTTGAGCCTATATCAAGAGCTAAACCCCGGTTATAGATTATGGCAACGCCTTTCGACAACATGGATGGGTAGGTGCAATTCCAGGGCTCATATCTCTATGGACCTTTGACTTATTGGTGCACAGCTTCGAGATGAATGCCACCCTCTATCAAGTACGCTCCTGATGAAAACCTTCCCCTGAACCAACGAACAGAATCACTGACAATGTTCCTTAAAGGATTGCATGTAAGAGCACTGCCTATTGTGATGCTTAAGCCAGCTGAGTTATGTAGCTTTATCGAAGAGAACAATGCCTACAAGGTGGCATCCAGATCCAACGAGGGTAACAAACGCAGAAGAGGACCCCCTTTGGAGGTAATGCAGTTTTGGGGTATGTTTCTCTCGATTATACAGCACTACTACGTTGCTCATATTGCAATTCAGGCTACAAGTTCGAGACGTTGTCAACCTTGCCGGCACCATGGGCAGAAACGTCGCGGGACTTTATCGAAAACCGTGAGAACGAAGTCGTCAACAACAAAGCTCAATATTGCTCTGTCGTCCGAACGGGTATCGGTAAATCAGTGCTCTGTCTCGGCGGCGAAGTCGATGCCAGTAAGAGATCCTCCCACTCTCCTTCTTCTGTCAACTCACATTTTCACAGTCTGGGACTCCAAGCCGGAGGAAAAGGGCAGCCCCATTAACTGGGTAGAGCTCAAGACGTCGGCCGAGATTCGCAACCCGGGCGACATGGAGAATTTCAACCGCAAGCTCATGAAGTACTGGATCCAATCATTTCTTCTGGGCGTGCCGCGCATCGTTGTTGGTTTCCGTACGCGCGACGGAATTTTGGTTGAAGCAAAGGACCTCGAGACGCATCGTATTCCCGAGATAGTTAACGCCTATCCGAATCCCAAGTGGAACGCCGACATGTGCGTCAACTTTGCCGCTGCTTTCTTAGACTGTAAGTATATGGCACCTGTCTTGAAAAATGTTAGATCGCTAATGTAGGTTTTCGATAGGGCTCACGGAGAACATCAACGATGAGGGTGTCTGGAGGATAAAGCGTGAGCCACAGTCACCAACTATCGAGCTTTTCAAGGTAGAGGAGACGGGTCACGGTGACATTCTATCTGATGAGTTCAAGAACTGGAGAATCAAGTTAGCTCTTGGACCCAGTGACGCAACTTCATAACATTCAGGCTTTTTCTCCACTGTACCACGACCCGAGTTAGCAAGACTTGTCGTTGTTGCCCAACCACGTTGGATAAAACTTGTACAAGAATCATGTCTATATTCTCAAAGTGTTGAATTCACAAGTCTAGGCTGTGCCTGTATATAGCTATGTACTTGCCTACCCGAAACCAATAACAACGCAATCAAGAACCAAAACAAGAGTTGCCTCCGTACCAATCCATATTCTTAAATACAATGCCTTGCAACGCCTAGCGCGATTCGCAAGAAAACAATGAGAACAAAAAACAATAGCCCGGGCCGATGAGATCATCCTCGAGATATCATTACGTCGCGAGCATCATGCTAGCCCAGGGTCGCCAAATGCTGATGAAAATGCAACTTTCAAATGAAGCCTCTCGATGTCATGCTTTTCTTCCATGCTGGAAAACTGGAAAGAGCAGAACCAAATGCAAAATGACTAGTACAAAAAAACTTGGTGCATGAATTTTACCAACAAACTGATGCGAGGGCACAATACCGCTTAGGTCGTGCCATGATATTAAGTCGTCCATCACCCATAAGTACGTCTGTAGATCAGACAGCGGGCCATCGGATGCGAAGGCCGTCTACCCAGCGTGAGTAGAGAACATCAGAAAGCTGCTTGCAGTGCTCCATGCCAGACCTGGCCTCCTGACCAGGATACCTGCTCTCGGCAGCCATCTTCTCCCGGTCGAAGTTCTTCTCGTACATGGTTGGCGTATCAGCATGGCGGCGTCGGTGGCTGCGGAGATGAGGGTTGCTGGAAGCCATGACAAGTTTCGCTGGGCTGGCTGTAGGGGTGGAGTTCTTGACAATCACAGTACCCTGGGGAGTACCATCGTCAGGAATCTTTTGGGCGGGCTGTCGTAGGACCGCCGCACTGAGCTTGTTGTCTTGAGACATGACTGATACCATGCTGTTCACAAGGTGGTACGCTCCTTCAGGGTCGACCGCATCCAAAGCCGCAAAAGCATCCGACAACTTCGCCAGGGCTTCTCGTTTCTGCATCGCAGAGGTTTGAGCGTGCAGCTCGGCCAGGGAAGGCTCTACAGCCTTATTGTACAGTCGACGTCCCAGCACGGCCTCTTTGCCATACGGCTCGACAGGAGTCGCAATAGGCTGAGGAAGGTTCTCGTCGCAAAAGACATCATCAGGAGACACTGGTCGAGTACCATGGCCCTGGCTTGAACTGTCGGAAGGCACTCTTCGGAACAAACGCATAGTCGATCCCGAGTTGCCAAATGACATGTCAGGTTGGAGAGGTCTCTTGGGAGCAATAGATGCTCTAGGAGAGCCGCTGGACTGCATTGATGAATTTTGAGCAGCAGATGGTGCTCGTCGGACTGTTGACTTTCGAACAGTGCCAGGCGCGGGAGAGGTCCCCCCGAGAGGTCCGTCATTGAGGTCCATCTTCTTCATCGCTTCTTCGACGCACGAGGCCTTTCGGTGCTGCTTGATCGTTGGTCTCTTAGGTGGCGCGACTGATTTGACTGTATCAAAGACCCATTCCTGCTGCTCGTCCTTAGGGGTCATGGTCTGAAGGGTCTCTTGGTAGTAGATAGGGTGCTTCTGTCTGTTCTGGTTGGCATCCCACATCTGTCGGCGGGCAATGAGCTCTTGCAGTGCCTCAACCTTGCCGGCATTGCGGATGAAGCGGTGGCGTAAGAGGTCCTTTGCGGTCGGTCGACGGTCGTAGTCCTTGGTGAGACATTGGGCAATGAAGTCCTTGAAGTCCTTGCTGAAATTGCCTTCCAGGCGAGGAGCTGAGTTTTTGGGAATGTGGAAGAGAACCTTCATAGGATGGATGTGGCACAACGGGGGTTCGCCGTTGGCCATTTCCATGGCAGTGATACCCAGTGACCAGATATCGGCTTTGAAGCTGTAACCATCTTGCTGGATGACCTCGGGGGCCATCCAAAATGGGGTTCCAACAAAGGTGTTTCGCTGTGACTTGATGTTGGTCAATTGGGCAGCAACTCCAAAATCAGCAAGCTTGACTTTGCCGGTCTCGGAGAGGAGGACGTTGGCTGCCTTGATATCTCTGTGAATCTTGCCCTCAGTGTGCAGGTATTGAATACCCAGTAGCAATTCACGGCAGACAATGGCGATGTGTGTTTCGCTGAAGTTGGCGGGTTTTAGCTATTCCGGTTAGCGATTGAGATTCCGCCCCCATGGGGGTTTCTGAATAGACATACCAGATCCAAGCAAGATCCGCCGCCGAGGTACTCCATGACAATCCATAGCTTGGTCCCTCGCAGAAAAGACCCTTTGTATTGGGTAACGTAGGAGCTGGCGCAGGTGCTCAGCACAGCAATTTCGGCTTGAATATCTTGGATATCATCGTCGTTGGATTCGAGGTCGATCTGTTGATGTTTGTGAGTGGTAGACCCGGCAACCAAAACATTGTACTTACATGTTTGATGGCGACGGTTTCGCCGGTCGATTTCTCAATGCCTTTGTAGACGATGCCAAAACTCCCCCCTAGAGTGAACAATTAGTATGAGGCAAGATGTTGTTGACAGGAAGACTCACGGCCAAGCTCCTCGAGAACCTGGTAATGGTCAGCAACGCCTTCGTCAGCCATTGTGGATTGACGTCATGCAATGTCGAGACGATATTCGGATTCACGCTGCTCGGGCAAAGGAGACAACGGAACAGAATAATGCCTGAAGACGACGATGATGCGGGTACTGATGCGACGAGTAATGTGATGCGCGCAAAGATCAAAGACTGTGTCCGCTGGAGGAAGCGATATTTTATTAAGATGTAGAGCGAGCGCAATGAGCTTGGAGTTGCAGTTGCAGTCTTCGTTTATTAAAAGTCATGCGGGCGTATGTCAAGGTAGTCTGGCGGTTGTCTGGGAAGCGGACCCTGTCAAAGCTGTAACCAGCCCCTGGCACTTTTGTTTACTTTGAGCTTGATTTTTAAAGAGCTGCTCTGGGCCAACTTGGGGCGGACGGTCCAGCACTGGCACGGAGATTAAAGGTTTCTCGATTAAAACATCCAAATGGTTCAGAATCGCAAGCCAATGCTCTAGTTTAGCAAAGCGCTCCGGCGCTTGTAGAGAGAATGCAGCTTCGTGGGGTCTCTCTCCCAAGGTCGCATACCACCTGTTTTCTCTCATGACTCCGTCTCCCGTCCAGACCTTGCAGGTTGCCCGTGCCACACTCAGCGGGAAGCTACCCATTACCCCGGTCACTTTAGCTCACCATGCTCTACCGGCCGTACCCTGGTGGATTGGCTAGTGCGCAAGATTGCTCGATTATGCCGGGCTCGATGTGTAGACAGAAAACTATTACTTGACTGAAATATGCAACACAAGTTATGGGTGCCGTGGTGCTAGATATTGAGCGTTTGTTTATGTCAGACCCCATCATGTCCAATGTTTTCTTGCACGCTCTGAAAGCACTAAGGTAAGGTACGGGTTGCGTGAAGGCGACGACGGTCTCCAGGCACAAGAGATTCTGGAACAATAGACGAGGCTGCGTTAGTGTAGAGGTTTTCAAGACTGAGACTGTTGATGCCAACTATCTCTGTTCAAGGCAAAGCTGCGTCTCAGAAGGTGTGCGGGGTAGAAAGACACGTTCACACGATTGAAGATTGCGAATCGAAAGCAAAAGCAATACAACACGTCATGATTTATTAAGGCTTAATGTTGTGGATATTCGGAGTAAAGAGAGTTGGCCGAAAAACAAAACGCATATGGAAGAGAAAATAGCAAAATTACCGTGGCAAATGCGCAGACTCCGTCCTCTAAACCGATGGATCCTCATGCTATAATATCCCCGTCTCCCATCATAGCCTTGTCCGCTATAAGCTCCAAGGATCTTCATGATCATGCAACGCAACAGGGCCCCCTGCTGAATCGACATGGAGAAGTGCAAGCCTAGCAGCCTCACATCCAACTCCGTGGAAGTAAGCGTTAGAGCATGGCCAATGCACAGTTGCCATCCACAGCAACGTCGATTGCAATCGAGACCACAGGGTAGTGATGATACACTTAATCAACACTTGATGCTATAAGGCTCCTTCACGTATTATTACTACACTATCGACAATGTACCATAGTGGCACGACTACTGCGCAGTGCTTAGTGTTTTGATATAAGGAAATAATTAGGTGCTCCCAAAAACATCGAGGATACGATACATTGTCAACTCCGTATGCAGGTACCGTATCAATAACAACATACTCTGTCCAATATTTTGCCGCTGTCTCAGTTAAGTTCAGCGCCTCTCCCTTGTTCGCGCGGGCTGTTTGCAGTGGTCATAGCTCTATGGGGCAGCCGAGCGGCCAACCGTCCAATGCCCCGCCGATCTCAGGTTGCTGTGGTAACTTGGACCTCTATCAGCTTTGTGACGCTCAAGCACCGCGGATGTCCTACCGCTTTTTTGACAGGCGTAGCTTCGAACCATCGTTTCTTTTCAACACGCTTCTTGCGCTCTTCATTACCCCAGAGTCATAGTCTCAAGGCTGCTGTCTTGTGCTGTTGTGCGTTCCACAATCCGTGGTAATTATTATTATTTCTCCTTCATTACCTCTGCAACACCACGTCCATCATCGCGGGATATCGTTTTGGACCATCTTTCGTCTCTTGTTTTTGGGGTTTCAGCAGGCATATTCCAACAACACCGTGCTTGATATGCGTGTATCTACAGTACGATAAAGTCTCACCTCGCTTCGTTGCGAATTGTTCGAGTCCAAACATACCTACTTTGGGCCCTGTTTAGTCTCCGCTTGAATTACCATCCTACAATATGCCGCCTGCAGCACCACCGTTACCAACGCGGTTCCCATGCTGGTGTAGAGCTGTGTATTCATGGGGAGGAGAGGTTTGTCTCAAGGTCATATGGAAGATCGCGAGGGATGCTAACTAAGAACAATAGTCAAAGCGAGATCTTGGATTCATCGAAGGAGATCTAATAGAATGTCTAAATGCCGGTGATGGTTCCTGGTGGGTGGGTAGGCTATATCGAGACCGAAGAACCGTCGGGTCGTTCCCTTCCAACTTTGTTGAACTTCTCCCTTCTCAATTTCGCCCAACGACCAAGTCTGTGCCTGCTCCTACACCAAATGCTCCCCCAGCCACTGCACCAACAAAGTCGAAAACCTTCCGAAAGCCATTCGAAGCATACGCCAAGGCTCCTCACTACACCAGCGCGAAGCAGCCAGAGACCTTCAAGGAAACCCCGAAGCCCAAGGAACGACAAAATTCCAGTGCTTCATTCACACCTAGCACCCATGAAGCTGAACGAGGTCCGTCACCCGCACCTCCGCAGACATACGACCACCGAGCGCCTTCGCCCGCGCCTCCTCGATCATATGATCACCGAGCTCCTTCGCCAGCTCCTTCTCATAACTATGGCTCACGAGCCCCATCTCCGGCTCCTCCTATGCACAGCTACCATTCAAGAGCTCCCTCACCGTCGCCAATGCACAGTTACCACTCTAGAGCTCCCTCACCAGCTCCCATGCAAAGTTACCACCCGAGAGGCGCATCACCGGCACCCCCTCCTGGTTATGGCGCAAGAGGACCTTCTCCTGCTCCTCCTATGCGCCAAGGCTATGACTATGCTTCTAGGGGCCCATCACCCGCCCCATCTTTCCATCGCCAACTGGTCCCCTATCGAGGAGGACAAGAGACAAGAAACTCTCCGCCCCCCCCACCGCCGCCTCCTCACAGGCATATGACGCGAGGTGGATCAAGTGATCTGCATAGGAGGTCTGTTGATATTTCACGGCATGGATCTAATGCTTCATTTAACCGCTTGCCGCCTTCAAGGCAAAATTCTAATAATTCATACCGACCCCCGCAGCCACCGCAACCAACCATCAGACATGGATCCAGGAACTCTTTCGACGATAGATGTTACGTGCCATATACCCCCGGCAGGACCTCACCCATCCCACCATCTCCTGCAGGAGGCATGACACCCTCTCCATTGAGAGAAGCTATGGATGGTGTCATGGAGCAACTCGACGTTCTAGGTAGAGCAGGGCAGGCTTCCTCACCAGAAACCCCTGCCGATCCTTGGTCACCAGAATCCTTCGACATGCTGTCCCATCGATCAAGTAGGAGGCATCAAGATCGAAGCCGACCTAAAACCTCAATGGGAATCGCGCCTCAAGATGAGGGCTATGAAACATGGAGCGGTGAATCTTCCCAAGAGGTGTCATATCAGAATGGTGGTCGAGAAGACAAACTCAGTAGCTACGTTGATCGCATGGAGAAGCGGTTTCAGCAGATGCATCGACAGAACTCAAGGGCAGGCGACCAAGATGATGATATACCGCCTCCTCCGCCCCCTAAGAATGTGCCATACGAGCGGCCTAAGTCATCAATGGGGCGTTCCGTTGAGCCTGAACGAAAGCTGCGAGCTCGCAAGTCCGCATATGAGATTGGAAGAGGAGTTGCTCGCACATTGACAACCAAAACCAACTCGACCAATTCCTCGTCGGGGAACCAAAGCAACACCAGCTCGTCAACCCAGAGCACTTCAAGAACATTGTGGAGTGGAACATCAGCTGGCGCCTTCAGTACTACGAGTGCGGGAAGCCTTGCTCGTATAGGAATGCGTGAGCGTGCCCAAAGCGCTATAGGAGCGCGTGAGCTGGAAATCGACAGACCAGACTCCCCGTTCACTGGAGTCACATATCACAGCAGCCATGCCAGTGATTCTCCAGCTCAACAGCGACCGCAAACTCAAGTCGGCTTCCATGAAGACCCTTCCCTGGAACTAGGGGGTCTGGTTCAACCGAAACCACCAAAGAGAAACATCTTCCGCAAGATATTCGACACTGCTAAAACAGGTGTGGCGAGCAGTCGAGGCGGACTGGTGGCTGGTGGTATAGACTCTCCTAGGTCACCTTTCGCTCGCTCAATGCCAGCGGGTGCGTCACCTATGCCAGCCCTCGGTAACGTACCTACCAGCAGAGAAACGGCGACAGAAATGGGGCTTGGCGGTGGTGTTGATTGGGTTCAAGTCCGTCGAGATGTGAATCGTTCTAACTCGCTCAGTACGATAGAATTGACTGAGCGCCGAGAACGATGTCAAATGATGGACCACCCTGCCCTTAATCCTGTAGATGAGCTCTACGAGTGCGTCGAAGGAGATGAGGGAGCTGATGGCGAGCCCGTCCCTGAACCCACTAACTACCAAGCGATCAACTTATCTCAAGTGGACAAAAACTCGCGATTTGTTAGTGGCCTTCCCCCCGCCGTTACAGCCATCCAGCTCGCCACTACATACGTGTGTCGACCGTACCGGAGTGAAGTGCAGCGACTGCGTGCTATCTTCACATGGGTCTCTGAGAAGATCTGCTGGGAAGAAGATTTTGAGGGTGAAATCAATACATCACGAGTTCTCCAGGCTAAGAGAGCCTGTGCCGAGGAGTACGCCGTTCTGGTGATGGAGATGTGTTCTGCTATCGGCATTCACTGCGAGGTCGTTCGAGGCTACCTCAAGACTCCAGGCGAAGTTTCTGAAATCAACATCATGCCTCGGCCAAATCATTGGTGGAATACTGTTCTCGTTGATAACGAGTGGCGCATGATCGACTGCTGTCTTGCCAGCCCTTCATACCCTCGTCGAGGTCTATACTCGAATGCCAACAACACAGCCGATCCTTGGTGGTTTTTGACTAGGCCATTGGAGATTTGCTGGACACATATCCCTGAGCATCACAGCCAGCAGCATATCGTCCCCCCTGTGGCACACGAAACACTCCTTAACCTGCCATGCGCCTGCGCACCCTTCTTCCGTAATGGGTTCGATATGGTGGATTATAACACTGCGTCGACCAGAATCGAGGACCTGGAGATGGTTCACATCAAGTTCAGTGTCCCATGTGATGTGGAAATCGCCGCCGAGGTCGAAGTTCGCGGCTACACGCGAGACTCGGATGGCGATGTCTTTGAAAGCGGCGATATAGTCAAGAAGAGGGCACTGGCTCAAGCAGAATGGTTTAACGGCATCAAGCGATACACCGTCAAGGCATTACTGCCTGGAGATGAAGGGCAGGGTACTTTGAAAGTCTATGCAGGCAAGCGAGGGCTGATGCACAGCATTAAGGACATCCCTCATCCGCTGGCCTTTGCGTTGCCGATTGTACACACAGGCGAAAACCCACCTTATGAGTTTGTCATGAGGCACCCTACTCCTCACGCACAACGGCATGATATCTACGTGGTTCAGCCGCAATGTCAACGACTAGCACTCAACAACACTTTCGTCTTTGCCATCAGACAACATCCAAGCTCGCTAGCGAGCGGATCGGCCCTCACTCCATCATCCAACCCGGGAGGCACGAGTCCTATACCGTTTGCCCGTCCAGGCTCAGCGCTAAGTATGGGTGCGTCAAGTGTTAGTGGGTCGACCCCAAGCTCAGCTACGGGCACTGTTGCAGGGAAGAAGCCCGCGAAGCTCGCGATCCAGACACCTGGAGGCAAGATCCTCCGACTTATGAGAAAGGAGGATCGCAAGGGCATCCATGTTGGTAGCAGAAGTCTCTCAGGCAGCGAAACCGCTAGCGACGGCGGAACCTGGGAGACGATCATCAAGTGTTCAGAGAAGGGTGTATGGAGAGGCCTTGTGCTTGCAGATCGCACAGCTCGATGGTGTGTATTTGCGGAATGGGTGTGTTTGGGCTGAACAAGTGTTGGAGGACCAAGAAATGGGCTGACATCGTTGGAGTTTCATGCATATCTTGTTGTGCTTTCTTCTAATACCCAAGGAGGATATTGCATGCCCTGGAGCTTAGCAGGTATTATAGAGTTGAGCGCGGGCCTTGGATTTATTTTGTCTTTGTTGGGTTGATCTACCTATTTGCATTGGGGCTTGTTGAAAGGTAACAAACATACATGGTCCAAAGGCTTAATACTTATGTCAGTGTAAGATGATAACATGTCACGAGCAACGAACGACTGTAGCAAGCAAGAAGATGAACAATAATTTACCTTATGATTCTTTCAAAAATTCGTGTTTTTTTATTATGTAGAAGACAAGTGAGAATATGCTTTAATTAAACTTAGATATGGCTCTCCAGGAGTTGTGTTGGTTGGTTGGTTGGTTGTTAGTTTGACCTGTAGTTCCGCACTCGGTATGCAAATTCAGCCAATCACGTTGCTCTGCGACACGACGGTAGGATCCTGTCGCACTCGGGTTTCTCGTTCTTTCACGAGTCAAACCCAACAAAATCAAAGTCGCCAATTGAAAACCCGAGACCCGAACGGGAAAGACCGATTTGGTTATCGATACCTGCGCTGTAAACTCGAAACCGAGCGACACGACAGCGACACGATACGATAACGATCGTGAATGGGCGAAGCAACGACGTAACACAGCAGACCATGAAGCGCAATCGCGTTGGTCTGCGCCCCGCGACGACGAGAAGACTCGACTGCTGAGAACGACCCCGAAAGTTGGAAAAGCAAAGAGGCATAGTGACGGGATAGAAGGGTCATGAGCTACAGGCCTTTCGATGGCCATGGCCAGGGCCAACAAGGCTCCCAGCAGCCGCTGCCGGGGCCCGGCATGAATCCGCCCTCGTCGTATGTGCCCAACGGTTATCAACAGTTTACGAGCCCGCAACAGCAGCAGCAGCAATACTACACGATGCCCCAGCAGCAAGGACAGCAGCAGCAGCAGGCGTATCTTCAACAGCAGCAGATAGCGCAGTACGGGGGCATGCAGACGCCTTACCAGGGATATGAGACGGGTGGAAATGCGTTTGGAGATCATCAGATGCAGCCAGCTGCCGCCCAGTACACTCCACCGGCGAATATATGGCAGCACCAGCAGTCGCCGGGAGGGCAGAACATGATGTATCAGCAGCAGTTCCAGCAACCGCATCAGCAGCAGCAGATGTATCAGCGGCACGTCGCGTCACCGCAGCAGCACATCCAACAAAGGCGGCCTATTCAAGATTCTTCACCGCAGCAGAGAGCTCCTTCCATTCCTCAAAGTCAAGGATACAGGCTTCCACAAGCGCAGCAGCAGACTCAGAATCATCAATTTTCCCAGCAGCACACGACACAGCAACCATACCAGCAGCAGCAGCACCACCGTGCTCACGCTCACGCTCAGCAACAGGCCCAGGCGCAAATCTCCCAACACCCACCACGGGCTCGTCAAAAGCAAATATCTTCGCCGGCTCAGCCACGGGCTCAACAGCAAACACAGCATAATCAGCAGCCACACCAAGAATTTAAGCAGCAGCCACAAGAGACGGTGCAACACACTGCGCAAACGCCCATCGAAGAGCCTGTTGCCGAGACTGTCGCCGAGACTGTCGTCAAGCCTGCTCCAGAGCCTGTTCAACAGCAGCCGCTTCCACAGCTGGAACCTCAGCAAATGCACTATGTGAATCTGCAGGATATTCAGCAGCTACCACCACTCCCTCCTGTCACCATGGGCCAGGCGGAAAGTTCCGCTGCTTCTCAGCCAGAGCAGGCAAATACCTGGACATCACAACAAGACCCTGGCACTATAAATCCTTCAGATATCATGATGGGCAGCCCGCAGACTCAACATTTCCCCCCACCTCAGCCTCAGCCTCAAGCACAACCACAACCACAATCACAACCACAACCACAACCACAACCACAACCACAACCACAACCACAACACCAACACCAACAGCCAGTCCTAACTCAACCACAGAACACGACCCCTCGAATCAAGCCTAGTCCTCTCTCATCCGTTACCAACTCTCCCGCGATTAGCGCTCGCTCTCCGAGTATTACGAAAAGATCACCAGCTAGCACCCAGAAGCCCCGGCCTATAGACAATGTGCATATCATGGTGGCAGTGGCCGAAGAATGTTTTGACAAAGCGCGTGGCTCTGTCCATGATGTAGCAATGTCTCTGGATACTACACTGTTGGACGAGTACCAGAAGTTGATATCGACAGGTTTGGCATGTTTGGAGGCGTGTTTGCAAAGCAATCGGCTTTCTCCACGTCAAGAAGCTAAGATGCGGTTGAGATATGCTACTGTGTTATTGGAAGAGACAGAAAATTCCATGGAAGCCGAGACAGCCATTACGAAGGGCATCTCACTTTGTGAGAAGGTGAGCGATCACATATTAACATTTCGTCATTCACGCGACTAACTGGTTCTCTCAGAATGGTTTGGCCGATCTAAAATACTGTATGCATTATATCAGGCTGAAGCTCTTGTTTCAGAGGAATCACAAAGCCGCTTTGAACGCAGCTGATAGACAAATCGCCGACTGTGAAACGTGAGTACCACTGCAAATGAGCTTACTCTAGCATCAACTAACGGGTTCGTAGTTACAAACATCCTCACTGGGTGTATGCTTTCAGGCTATTGAAGACTTCGTTCTACATGGAGCTTGGTCAGACAGCTGATGCCAGCGCTCTAGAGAATATTCGCTCCATCCAAGTCACTGCTACCCGTCGTGGCGACAATGCCCTGAGCGTGTTTGCCTCCATTCTTGAAGGTCTTACTCTGCTCAAGGCTTCAAAAGATGGCAACCTTGAAAAGGTTCAAGCTTGCATTGCTCAGGTTGCCAAGTTCCAGCACGACGAATCTGTTGCCATCATGCAACTTGATATACTCACGTTACTCTTGGACCTTGTTTCGAGCATTAACCATTCAGGCTTAGACTTGACACTTCAGAAACTCAAACTGGTGCAGGACCGTATGGATGCATGTGGCGATTGGCACAGCGTCAAGTCAGACTTTCTCATTCCGGTCAAGAAGCAGCCCTCGACAGGACATACGATCAGCAGCGACACGGCGGGCATTATTCGAAGCGGGGAGGGTGCGCCAGTGGACTTCTTGGTTATGTCGTTCATGACCAGGATGGAACTGGCTTCACTTCTGTAAGTCGACATTCTTTTGACTCATCTTGCGGTGGCAACTAACACGGTGCCAGTTTTACCTTCACTGGCTTGGTGAACATGCACAAGTCAAGTGCACATGGCCGTCAGACAGCTGAATTCCTGCATGAGGGTGTCAGAGTTCTTGAAACCTGTAGGTGGCATCTATAACTCATTATGCAACTACTGACATGGGGCAGGGGACAAAACTACTGCTGGAATCAGATACGGGCCTTCTATCTCGTTGCAAGAAGCTATCGCGCAACGCGAGTGGCGGTTGGAGGCTCAGTCCTATCTCACCATCTTGCTTGGTCTCTACGCAGCTAGTCACTGTCAATGGGACTCGGTAAAGCAGTTCATGGAGAAGCTTCAAACTCCATTAACATCATCTATACAAGGTATTCTGCGACTACTTGCTGTCTATCTGTCTGGTGTCTTCCATCAAGGCACAGGCGACCTTCAAGCTGCCATGGACATTTTCCAAAGCCCTCTATTCGATCTTGATCAACGCGGAACTGGCGTCAAGGCTGCACATCGCGAATTGGCTATGCTAGCTGGCCTCAACAGACTTTGGATTATGCAGCATCCTACACAACGAGATGACCGAGAGACGCTCGATCTGATTGAACAGCTGAACCCGCTGTGCGCCAACCATCACAACATCGATCTGCGGACAGCATGGCATAACGTTATGGCCGCCGTTGTTACAGATCCTCCTCAGCAGCTAAACCATCAGAAGCAGCATATACAAGCTGCCATGGCCGGGTCCAAATCCACTAATAATGTTTTAGGCGCCGCTGTCACACTCGCCATCATGCGCAGCCGATTGTTCGAGAATGTCATCGGCGAGCAAGCTCTCAAGAGCGCCATGGCCGCGGCTAAGCAGGCGCAGCGCAGCGGCAACGTCCTGTGGCAGAGCGTCGCCGACGGCATGCTTGCTCAGTCACATGAAGTACAGGGCCAACACGACAAGGCTGCGCATGCATGGGACAAGGCGACGAGGGAAGCGCAAGAGGCCTTTGCAGGGCATTCCTAAAGGGGGGGGTCATGTGAGAGCAGAGTTTGCAAATCTGGCGTTTGAGGCATGGAGTTTGCCCGCATTGTTTTAAAAAAGGAGGAATTATTTTCATGATTGTATACCAGACTTAGGGGATTTATGGAGGTCTGTACGATACCTGACCATACATGTCTTTGGTCTCATCTGTTGGAAGGGGAAGAGGTAATTAGATATGCGACCACAGGTCGTTCGTTTAGCCGTGATAGCGGCGTCAATCTTAGTCTTGGACTCTATCGAGTCTTGAGCTTACTGAGATAACCTTTTTGTACAAATACTGCGCGGTGATGTTTATGAAGAATGTGGCAATCATCGACGGAATCCAGGGGGTGGCTGAAAGCCTGGAGGAGGCATAAACCCAGGTGGAGGAGCACCAGGAGCACCAGGGGCGGCTTGAGGAGGAGCTGGGAAACCGGGCGGAGGAGCAACTGGGAAGCTCTGTGCAGGAGATCCCGTGGGTGGCCTGAAGCTGCCCGGATGGAAGTCGGCTGGGTTGGTGTAGCCAGCCTGTGATTGCGGTGGTCGTGCGGGTAAACCGGACGGAGCTGGTGGTAGAGGCACGGAGCCACGAGGGGGAACTCCAGGAGGCGCAACACCAGCATTGTATGGTGAAGGGCCTCGGCCAGGCGGCGCAAATCCACCAGGCATGCCTTGCGGCGGAGGTATGCCGACGGGCATCCTTCCCATGGCCGAAGGATCGAAGCCGGCTGGAGGCGCAGCCGCGACAGGCGGTGGTTGGAGAAACGCCTGGGGAACAGGCTGGGCCTCAGGAACGATATTGCGCTTCTTAGCCTGCGCAGCAAGTTCTCGCTCGGCCTCGTCACCGTGTCTCTCTCCCTTGCCGTCCTTCTTGAAGGCATACTGCACCGAAACCTCCTTGCTCAGAATATACTGTCCGTGCAAATTCGCAATAGCAGCGTCACTGCTCTCAAAGTCGGCAAAGCTGACAAATCCAAACCCCTTGCTCGCGCCAGACTCCTCCCTCGCGACCTTTGGCAAACTCAGCAGCGGGCCGAAGCGGCTGAATGTGTCGTAGAGGATCTTCTCGTCAACCATGGGATCGAGGTTTCCGATGAACAGCTCGGCGCCGACCTCTGCGGCGCGCTGCTTATCTGCGCTGGCCTTGTTGACGCGCAGGGACTTGCCGTACAGCTTAATTCCGTTCATCACGTTGGCGGCGTACTCGGCGTCGGTGGGCGTGCGGAACTCGACGAAGCCGAAGCCCTGGTGTGTCTGGGTGACGCGGTCGCGAGGCATGTGGATGTTGTGGATGGGGCCCATCTGGAGCATGATCTCGTATACCATTGCTGAGGTTGCGCGCTCGTCGATGTTGCCGATGTAGACGGTCGCCTCCTTGTCTTGTTCCCTGGGACAAGTTAGCATTGTTGTCGCGTTGCGATGGACTATGTAGGGAGCTCTACCAATGCCTATTTTGCGCCATGATGATGGTATTTGAAGAGACCTTTGTCTCTTGCAGTTCGGGTTACTTTCAGCAGATAGAAGGGAAGAAAGAATTGGCCAGAAATTACCCAGTTATGGTGAAGAGGTGGAAACTGACTGTCACCTTTGTATGGAGCTTCTGGAAATTTTGGCTGGTGGTTGGATGAACGGAGGCAGCCTTGTCGCATGCGCCACATTACCTCGGAGCAGTGGCGTCGACCGAAGTTCGCCCGCCAGCCTGTCCGCGATTCGGAGGTGGAATTTCCAGCTCCCGGCAGCTCATTACGAAATTTTTGGGCAGACGTCAACGCCTTGCGGTTAATAGATCACCAGCCTCGAGCCTCGAAACATCTTGATCGAGCTACGCCGTGTACTTTCTTACGATCCGTTTGTTAATCACGTCCTATCGACTTAATTCAAGATGTTTGCCCTTTCTGAGGAGTCCAAGGTGAGCTATAGCCTGAGTAGTATACATTATATCGAAGCTTATTAACATATATCGCAGGAGCGCATTGCGAAGCTCATTGACGTTTCCCGCGTCGCCATTCACTAGTATGTTGGCCTCGTATCTTATCGACTCACACTTGCTAACATGTCTTGCAGTGGCTACCTTCCTCTGATCCTCTACCTCGGTACGAAGCTCGAATAACGACATGCGATCACGGCGACAATACTGACTATGCCCTAGGCTACACCCGCAGCGAGCCCCGACCTTCAGTCATCCGGTATGCCTCAATTTTTTTACGACTCACCTGCGTCCAACCATGCTAACACTTTGCATCCAGCCTTCTCTCCCCCCTCTCCTAAGCGAGGAGCAATTCTATAATGAGAACAACCCAAAACAGTGTACGATATCTTGTGAAGATGCTTTGAGATGGGGAGGCACAGGGACAACTGTCACCAGCATCCGTGGCGTTGGAATATGGGCGTGGAAATGCTTGGGAGGAGGGACTGTATGAATGAGTGTGAGAATCACCATGTATCATCTTGCAACACTAGCATCAGGACTAGGAAGCCCGGAATAAGGGAAGCCCACTCATAATTAACTCTTGAATCACTTGCTGGCCTGGCATTTTGGAGTTGTGACTATTACCTACCTTGGGTATGTATATTCGGCTGGAGGCGGCAAAGGGTCTAGGTCTACTATGTAAGAACTGCGCTGGTGACGTCGAAGCTTCGGCCGAGCTCCGCAGAAATATCAGATATCAAATAATTATGTCACGAGGCGACGCTTGTACTTCTACTTCAACAACAACAATTTCACCTTCAGGCGCTTTACTATTTTACTCGCCTTCGTAAAATGTGACAGTAGGCTTAGACGAATACTTAACTCTACTATATGCCCGACCTCAATCATGCGGGACTCTCCCCCGCGACCATCGAGTCCATCGCCGGTCTCAGTGCCGGTACCGTCGCTACCTTGACGGTGCATCCTCTCGATGTAGTCAAGACTCGCATGCAGAGTATGTCTCTTCTCCGTCGCTGAAAGAAAACAACACCTGACACTCGTGTGCAGTCTATCGCAGCGCAGTCCCAGACGCTGTCCGTCCAACGACTGTCTCTATCCTGCGCGCCTTGACATCAACGCCTCACCCTGTCGCCTCCCTCTACCGCGGCCTGACGCCAAATCTCATCGGAAATGCCTCCAGTTGGGCCTCTTTCTTCTTCTTCAAGTCGCGCTTTGAGCACGCTCTCGCTGCGTGGCAGGGTCGGCCCGATGGGCGTCCATCGGCAGGCGACTACTTTCTCGCGAGCGCTCTGGCGGGCGCCTCGACGACGACGCTGACAAACCCCATCTGGGTTCTCAAAGTACGCATGGTCTCTTCTGATCGCGGCTCGCAGGGTGCGTATCCTTCCATGCTGGCCGGCGCGCGCTCCATCCTCAAGACCGAGGGTGTACGGGGCTTCTACCGCGGTCTAGGCATCTCTCTGGTTGGTGTGTCTCACGGCGCCGTGCAGTTCGCTGTGTACGAGCCCGCCAAGCGGTGGTACCATACGCGCCGTCGTGAGAAGTACGGCATCCAAAGGGATCACATGACAACTGAGGCGACAGTTGGGCTGTCAAGTCTGGCCAAGTTTGTCGCTGGAGCTGTTACGTATCCGTACCAGGTGCTGAGAAGCAGACTACAGAACTACCAGGCCGACGAGCGGTTTGGCCGGGGTATCAGGGGCGTTGTGGTGAGGATATGGACAGAAGATGGGCTAAGAGGTTTCTATCGTGGGTTGGTGCCGGGTGTAGTAAGGGTGATGCCTGCAACCTGGGTGACTTTCCTGGTGTACGAGAATGTCAAGTATTATCTTCCTCAGTGGGTTTAAGTTCTCGGGGCTGTTTGGTTTGGCATGGCGTTGGTGCTTATAGACAGACATAGAAGGAACTCAGTCAGTCCGAAACGAAAACATGGTCGACATTCTACTACACGATGCTCCTTATCCCTATCCGCATCTCTTAAGCAGACCTACTGGTTCCGTTCGCTTTCTTCTCTGCCGCCGCCTTCTTCTCTTCTGCCTCCTTCCTACGCTCCTCGCAGGCCTCACATTGAGCGGCCGGGAGGTAGGTCGTCTCGAACTCGAGGGCCGTCTCACATGTCCTGCCCTCTACCGCTGCCATGCATTTACACAGCTGCTCGGTAGCGTAGATGCGTCGCTGGCACTGTGTACAGTCATATTTGCGGCACTCCAGGATGCACATGTTTGTTAGTAGCTCCAGGTGATCTTGAAAAGTTGGTTATGTTGGATCTCAGTCAATGGGTTGCAGCTTTGTAGCTTCCTCGTCGTTAGTGTATTGATAAAGTTGACCATTTTGCAGTCGCTGAAATTCTCTTGAACTTGTAGATGTTGATATTGGTGATTCAACCACCTTCATTCCACTCCGCCTTTATGGTTCTCTCGTCTTTAGCTTCTGGCTCGTGAGGTCCGGACATGATGCCGTGAAACACCGATGGGCCTCGGCTTCGTCATACATTACAACCTTCGGGAGGTTATATACATGTTCCACCGCGTTATTCCATCTTCTGCGAGGCCATATGTGGTTCAACATGTCGCGCTAGAGCCATTTGTTCTTGACAGTCCAGGCTTTGAGGTCGATACGAAGTCACGAACCAGCAACACACATCGTCACCACCAACTACATAACTACTTGAATAACCGTACAACAAAAGATACAAAGTAAACACAAGTGCTAACACTCATCACAACTGCAATAGCCATCAATGTCATAGACTATAGTCAAGTGCTATTGCGATGTCTTCCAAGTCGATAAGTCGTAGTTACCCTATACCCTATACCCTAATATCAATAGTTTAAGGTCATCATGTCGAACTCATGATACTCAAAACCAAAGAAATATTACTTGTACCTCAAGAACTCGAGCCATTACCTCATTATGTTGACTCTTAATTATGCCTGGCACTTGATTTGTAACTTATCATGCCGTACCCTCGCAAATAGCCCATAATTGACCCAACCAACTCCACTACAAGCTCTTACAAAACAAAACCTCAAACCTCAACTCCAAGGTATCTCATCCCTTGAGACACTCTGGTATCAGTTCCGGCTCCAGGGCGTTTGGCACCTCTGTTAACTTACAACATCTTTCGAAAAGTCGCCCAATCGATTAATTCACGCAAATACAAATGAGAGATGCTTCGCCCCAAACGTCGCTCGGTAAGGAAACAACTTCGCAACAAGGTACATAATCGGTCTTGAGACTGATGAGCATCACAAGTCATCACTCACATGTGAGTGGTAGGGACATAAGCAGAGTGATATGGTGTGTTTGTCCAGCATGACTCCCTGCGGCTTGACCTTGATGATTGAGATATATGTCCGTTTCAGGTTTCGATCCAATACATCTTCTACAAAACATAACAATGTGATACTCAAATTCCGCAAAGAAACACCGACTGGCGAGGGGTCAGCTGTCCAAGAGGCGTAGCTGTGATATGACAGATTGATCATATCGAAGGCTGAACCCATAAAGCAAGAACTTTCTTGCGAACTTCCATACGAACGATAAAATAAGTGCACAATCTAATACCGCCGCGTATCACCGACAGTCTGGCCAAGCCATCATGGTTCGACGAGCGAACGTCGTGATTAACTGTTACGTTAAAACTGGATATACAACCACGTACGTTCATATTCAACGTGCCTAATCTCTGCCAGCCCTGCCTTGCAAGCATTCAGAGTATCAGTTACTACGTCGTTAGACGTCAAGATGATTAGAAAGGTCCACCACGAACATGGCCAATCCGCGATTCTCACAAAAGGCTTCTCCAACTGGGATAATGGCCTCGAAGCTGTGTTGTCGATTGTGACAGGTAAAGAACATGAACACAATCTATCCACCATGGAGGCACTCTATGCTATGGTAGGATTCTCGGCATTGCGTCGTATCGTCTCCCTGACTGAAGAGAAGTGAAGTAGTATGCCTATGAATACTGTCAATCCCAAAATGCAACCATGATCGCAATATGGGCCCAAATAGGAAGTCAATCCGGTCCATAAACAGCAGATCTTGCGAATTGACGGGACGAGCCGAAGGGCTGGTGGACAAGCCCTACTCGGTTGATCGCTTGGCCCCCTGGATCCCGAATACTTGGGTTGACAGAACGCTTGCTCTCGTCCCCTGTTATTTCCTGCCCTGCCTGAGATCAAGACGCGCAAAGCCTTGTTTGTTCGCATGTTTTAGCATGAACTGGCAACCATCGACTGGTATGAGAGGCGAAGCCTACGTCGACAACGAGGGAGTGTGCCAAGTTCAGCCCGGTAAGGATCTCTTGTCCAGCAAGAGGGAAGACCATGGTCAGGGCACATGGGATCGATGTTAAGACACCTGAGAAGTTGCAGAAGGCAGGGGACGAGTGACCTCGAGGAAGTGAACACTGGAACCTAACCGTGGGGAGCATCCTCTTCTTGATGAGAGCGATGTCACCCTGGCACCAGATCAGACCCTGGTTCGATCCACTCGACGTCTCCCACAAGCTCCAATTAGAGCCTCCACGATCGAATCTTGCATGCATAGTATTAATTACCCTCAGCTGAGATTACCTTCCATGAGACGCACTTTAGACATGACATCCCTATCTGGTTTTTGGATGATCGGCCCACGAATCTCGGCCGCCGTTGTCTCGGGACCGAAACAAAATGATAACCAAACAAGTTTGCGAGCCTATTTAGCCATTGAAGTGATGACCACGAGGGAGAATCAGGCAGATGTGATCGAATTGAAAAGAGAAAACAAAGTTGGTTCCTGTATACATACGGAGGCTGGCATAGATTGTTGTCTCTGTACAGCAAAGTATGGACTGCATATGAATCTGATGGCGAACGACCCCCTTGCGTCTTGCGTCCGCGTGGTGGTAGTCATAACAAACCCCATGTTAGAAAAGCCTCTCGTGTTGCATCACATCGACGCAGATCAAGGTTGAATCTTCAGACATGTCAACTTGTGTATCGGAGCCACAGGGAACGGGACCGATGGATTTCGGACACTCCCTTCGGGATCTCATATGTAAACGAGAGACCAGGTGCCTCTGTCAGAGCTTTTCTCATCGCATATCACAAAAATATAACAACGCCCAATATGGGTCTTGGAGGATTCCAGGTTTCTGGCGAGCGGAGGTTCATTGCTCTGGTTCGTCCGGATAGAGGACTACCCGTGAAGATGTGGGAATATGAGGTCGCCGGAGACAAGATAATTTACACATCGCCAAAGACTCTTTACCAGTTGTAGGTTACCATGTTCCCAAGCTACCGGGTCAATAAAATGTTGCCACTGTGTGGTGAGGCTAAGCTTTTTGCCTCATTGCCTTGCTTTTCCACGTTCGCCCTGCCGAACATCATGATGTTTATGTACCATGGCAAAGTGAGGCTTGGGACAACTTTACGATATGGACCTGAACAATTGGCTCGGGAGTTATCGATGGCAGGGCGCTGGGAATAACGCCGGGATCGAGAAACGGCCAGATGTGGAGATGCAGCGTAAATGCCACGATCTCAAGATACTGGATCCCGGATGCTTCCTTCATCAGCCTGTGGCATCGGTTAGGGTCATGGCCTTAACCTGGCTGTTTTATCTGGGCATTGGCACACCCTGCCAAAGAGAGCCAGAAATCATCACTGAAATGTGAGAAATGATCGACTTCAGCAGAGTAGGCGTAGGGTAATCTAGCAGTAGCGAAGAGGGGTTGACATGCCAGATCCCCTAGTTGGAGACGGGCTTCCTTTCACTGTATTGGATGGCCGATGAGAAAAGAAACGAGAAAACATTTCCCCAACGTCATTGGCCTTCTGGATCATGTTTTGGAGGCGCTTTAATCAGGACTGGGGAGAACGCGGTTCCACTGAACCTCTCGTTTGTATGGTCATGTATGTGGAGTGCGACGATAGGGCTTCGGTTGTTGGATGGGATATGCTGTGTGTCAATTCGAAGACATGTTTGACGTCGATTGACGTTGGCTTGATCGTTTAGTTGATCGATTAATTGATCGATTGATTGATGGCTTGCGTGATGAGCACGTGTTGTAGGTATACCTCACCCCCTGTTTCTGACTCGAGATCTGCCTCGAGATCTGCCTCGACGATTCAGTCAATGTGGCTGGATGTCGAATTATCGACTTGTCATTCTTTGTTGTGCTCGTTCGGGCATTGCTTGCGATTTTTTGGTGGGCAGTGACCAATGAATCCCATGATCGACGATGGGAATTCAATGCGGGGGCATGTCGAGTTGCGTCGGCTTTACCTTGCGCGGTAGGCAGGGGAAGAGATGAGATCGTGCAGGAAGAATGACGGGGGCCAGTTGAGATCCATAGCATCGATCATTGGGTGATTCCCCTTGTTTCCAGTCCTGTCAGTTCAGTCCAGACTGAGGCTGCTGCTGCGGCGCGGAGAGGGCGAGGTGAGGTGTCCACGTAGCAGGGTTGTTCTTCTTCAGCTCGCTATCTGATACCTGGATAGTCTAGCAGCGACAGCACTGGATGGAGTCGCTATCTGTAACTTCACTCTCCGTACGGAGTAATGCTAATGAAATCAGATATATCATCTTTCACCTACATCAGGTGGCGCGGCGGCTGTCCGATTCCTCCGCTTGTACGGGGGGTTTTGATGGCCAGCTGATCGGACGAAGAGATTGAGAGATAATGCGAACGTAATGCGTGGTTGCCGGCAGCTGAAATGTTACGCACTAAAATCCTGTGTATGCGTGTGTGTGTTTTGTGTGAAATGATAGATCTAAACCAAAAGACCGGGCTACGATATGTTTCTGGGTTTAGTCGGTTAATTTGGGCTGCCGCAATTCGATCTTGCCTCCTTCCTGCTCCGACAGTTTGGTTTGCGGCAGCCACAGTCCAGCACCGACCTGTTCTTGTTCTTTTCATCTCAAGACACCGCAGGCGGCTCACTCTTTCTGCGCCGTGCACCTCTGGTAGCCCAGAACGTCAAGGGTTTTAGGGTCATCTCATAATTAGTGGCTACAGGGGATGCACCCTCCAAGCTCCAGGGCAACATCACGACTCGTATAACAAGACCCATGTTGACAATCAAGGTCCGTGTGTCAAGATATCGCCCAAATGAGAGTACAACAACAACAAAAACGAAGGATCCCGTTATAGACCGGGAGTTGAGGTTTGTCTCCTCGTTAGTTAGTGTTTGCGCGCTCAGACTCGTGTCATTCGTGCAGCTGGATACTCACTCAACTGCCGCAGGTTGAGATCTTCCTTGCTTTTTGGTTCTTTCTTCCGGTTCCCTCCATCGTTTCATGTCTTGAGTCTGCAACATAGTTTAATGGCGCGATATCTCATGCCATACCTTGGACAGCAGCTTTCAAGGTTCATGCAAGTGATATAAAAAAAAACCTGGGAAGAGCCACAGTTGCGATACTCATCCCCGTAGAGGGCTCCTGCGACAAGAGATAGCCGGCGGATCATGACCCGGCGATCCAAGTCCAATCGATGCCCCCCTATACTTTCGCTGTGCCGTGAGATAGAGTTCAAGCTGGCAAGTGAAGGGTAGTTCCCATTGAAGAGCATCCTGGCAGAACGTACCAGAATGACGTTTTGGTTTAGAGCATCTCCATCTGCCGTAGATTTGGGACGGTTGCATAGGCCTATCCAATCCCCGTGCAATCCTTTGGGATGGTAAAGGCAGAAGACCGTGCGCGAGCGCCACATTCTCAGTCTAATTCATCACACGCTGTGCCGTTGAACTATAGATTTTCTGACATACGGCACAGCCAATGCGTTGATGCTAAAAATGCTTTGACCGCTATATCCAGAATACTGCTATCCCTGTTTGTGTATAAACCCAGGGAACAACTTAGACTTCATATTCGAAGGGACACTGTTCGCGACTGTGGCCAAATCTTATTGACGGCCTGAAAGCAAAAAGGCACGCGCGGGAAGTGCCTTGACGGCCCCAGATTTAGCCGCCTGTTTCTTCTAACCAAGGTTCTTCCCGTTGACGCCAAAAGGGTGCAGTCATACTCAATCCCAAGCTTCATCTCTAACACAACTAGGTTGTAATGACAGAACTAACCGGTTTCGCCCACCACGCCATGCCTAGTCACGGGAGGGTTTTGCGAGTCGGGATGATCAAACATGACAAGGTTGCGAGGAAACAAAGATCTGCCATCTAGGAAGAAGAAAAGGGGATCCGATAATGCAGTTGCAAGGCTTGACAATACGGAGCATACAACACTGCCGCTACTACGTAGCATAGTTGCAAACATGGGGTTGAAGGTCGCAAGCTCGCAAGCTGGGCCTCTCTTGGGAACAGAACAGCGTTGCAACGCGTCTCTTTGGCCTGGTACGATGACAGCGCGTGATCTTCTTTGCCGGAAGATCTCATCTCCAGCCCATGTCCTACTCTAGCTACTATTTCTCTTGAGACTTGACCCAGTACAATGGGTCAATAGAGTGTGCCTTCTTACGGCGAAGGCGGGTTCGTATATGGAGGGCGCGCGTTTGCCTATCAATGGTTTCAGCCTTGTCTTTTGGGTACGTACTGCAAGGGCACTTCCAGGCAAATGAGGCGAGTAGTTGTCGTCAGCCATCTCCATGGAGCACTACGTAGTAAATGAGATATGAGCTGAGGCTCGTTCCAGCCACAACCTGGATTGTGGCAGCGGTCAACTAAACCCCGGCGTAAGACCAAGAGAGGACGACAGGGGCCAAGCCCTATTTCAGGTAAGGCGACCATTAAGGGTTATGGAGATGCCGATACCGATGCTGATGCAATGCCTATGGCGTATGCTGGATTGGTTGATAAGGAACTCGAGCCACCATCTTGTTAATGGAAGTTGTTGCAAACTACCTATGTAGGTTCATTGTAGCACCCAGTATCGACGATCAGCTCATAGATGTTGCTGTGACTTTCAATTAAACTATCGGCTAGCCCACTCTACCAAAGCCGACCCAAGCGGCAACCAAGCCGGCTCTACTGGGTTGAGACTAACACGTCAATATACCTTGCACTATCTATCAGATCCTTTGCTGCTGTATCGCAATAAAAAACCCTTGCTTCTGACATAACCGCATCCCTACCCTATAACAGATCTATCTGGCCACGACCATCGTCATGGTAGGGGGCCCAGCACAGATGCTCAGCATTTCTGTTACGTCCTGCAAGGTACGGCTGCAATCTTTTGGAGCCAGGACCACCCCGATGGCTTTCGGAGCCCGCTCCATCGCCTACCCAACCAATCACCAAAGCCCCATCTTGGGATTTCCGACCAAGGATCTGAGATACAGAAAAAGTGACATGTCGCAAGAATCCAGCTGCTCGGACTGGGCCCGGCAGGGGCTGTTGCAGACTTGATTGCGCAAGTCTTGCTGTACTACGTAGTAAGGTGATAGCAGGGCTAGCATCGTAGGGCGACATACGTACAAACGAGCGAACAGTCCGTGACGAAGATGAGATTTTCATAGCCGGGAAGTGTGACCGATCATCCAGAAGCTTCCTCTACTTGCTACTGCGTTGACTTACATGTTGGATAACACGCAGCAGCAAGCACTGGAGTTGGTGTGCCAGACCAACGGCTGCAACGTCCAGGGTCATCGACAAGCCTTACAGCGTTAGTAGACACCCTAATCAATCGATTTCCACATAGGCTGAGCCCGCCTGACCCGCCCCGTCTCCCCGCGCCTGTTAGGCTTTCGATCCTTACCAAACTGAGTAATCCGTAGCTCAACAGCTTCCGTCTACCAACAACACTAAAAACGCCAGAGTCAAACTGCCTGCGTGGTTCTCACTCATTAGCTTGAGAGATCAATAAGGGGAAACATGATCTGCTGTCCATTGGTGAATGTCGTCAGGTGTGTGGGGAAGACCTCCAACCTTGGGCGATAATGTCACGAAATCATCCTTCTCGACTGCGTATGCATCTCGAGTACCTTGCCAAGCATGCTTTCGCTGCTCTGTACGGCATAAATGTATGTACGCACGCAAAAGCTGCCCACTGCATCGTCGCTAAGCCCGAACTTGGCCAGGGTTACGTTGACGATCGGCGCGGGAAAGCATTACCCAACAGGGGCCCTTGTTAGTCGGACCCGACACTGCGGTGGAGAGAGCATTAGTCTGAGAAAAGCTTCCTAAATTCCTTACTAGGTCGACGCCTGGTCGGGCTAACTGGGCCAGCTCGCGGCAGTCCCCGGCGGGTGGTAGGAGCTAAGACTGAGCCGCCGTCCCGCTGTCAAGGTCCGCGCGCAAAGAGTTTTAAGTTCAGTAGCATTTGGGCTAACGGGACGCTGTGAACAACACACGCTCCCGGCTCTTTTGCGGAAAGAACTGTCATAACGGCCTTGTTGCGACCAGGGAATCCGATCGGCGCACTGCGCACCGAGTGCGTAAGCCCAACACACGCTGGGAGTAGATCGCAGCTCCCGCGTGTTCTCCGATCCCTCGATTTTTTCCAGCGCCGAACGTCCCAGCAGAGCCCGAAAATTCCTGGACTCACTAATCTCAGCCCAAGCCAGTACCATCAGCTCCTCATTGCTTATGCCTAAGAGGAACAATGAATGTGGGGATTGGAGCACGGAGCATCTGTCGGTAGGCTCTTCAACGTTTGCTTCCGTAGCAAGTAGTCTATGTTTGGCGCGATCCGGAGGCGCACGCTGCAGAACCTAGTCCTGATGTACTAACTAGTTACTTACGTACATTGTTGAATGAGAAGTTGAAGACAGCCCATCAACCATTGCGCTCTCAACCTTTATTGGCTAGAAATATTACTGTCACCATCCTTGTTGCGTTTCTGATGCGACTTTCGTTCCTCAATTGACATGTATCCAGTTATAGTCGACTTATCGTCCCCTTGTCGAAAAGTCTGGCCAGCCTCCACACCACTACCATCGACCTTCGAGTGAAGAATTGCCGATATCTCATTTAGGCTGCTTCTTGGGTTACTGTCGACGTCTGACATGTCTGTTTTCTCATCTCCCGTCACCTGCAAGATAGCTAAGATGGTAAGAATTAAACCTCAAACGGCCACTGGGATAAGGAGGCGAACAGGGAGTTTCCTGCTCCTTCCCCCTTCCTCTGCACGTGTTCACCCCTACATTTTACTGGTTACCATAAGAAATCAGCCTCAGATCCTGCCAAACCCGGAGCTTGGGTCTTGAAGTCTGGATCAGGATCAGGATCAGAATTAGTCCCATGCAGCAGCAACAAGTAAAAGAGCAAGAGCGGACGCGGGGTTGCCGAGAAGACAGGAGTGAAACAAAATGTAAAAAGAAATATAAGGGCGCAGTATATTCTTGGTGTGAGACGAGCATCAAAGAAGCGTTCTGTAGTTGATATATGATGAAGGTTAACGCTCAACGCAGACGCTCATGCTCTTGTTCATGCTCATGCTCATGCTCATGCACGAGGCTAGTGTGAGGCTCGGACGTCGAGGGAACAAGGGTATAAGGCTGCAAGAATCACCTGTAGGGTTCATCTATTTCCCGGTGGAAACCACAGGTATATTTGTTGCAACCTCCAGGTTTCATGCAGTGTGGGTGTGCCTGGATCTTGGCAACAAGGGTCTTTTTAGGGGGGCGCGATCCCGAAAGGAAGCATCGGAATTTGAGTGATTTCCCAATGGTCCAAGCTCTGCCTGCGATTAGTGAACATTGATGTGATGAGATGAGAAACGCTTCGATTTGTTGCATCACAGAATATGATACGAAATGTTCATAGTGAAAGCCCGAATATTAGCCTAACCTGCATTGGTGGTCAAGTCGACATCTGCAATGAAATGTAAAGTCCTGCTTCATCAGTCCAGGCTGAGGCGTTGCTGGTCTTGTCTTCATGACTTCAGCTCTCGTCTGGGGTTGCGACCACACCCCACAGGCTCCATCATCGGTCATTTCCACGATGTTAACCCCATCTGGAATATCGAGATACGTCGTTGACTGTGCCATCTACTTGTTTCATGACTGTCTCCCTTTTGACGGCATCTGCATGCACGTTCGCTGTAATCGTGGTGCAAAGACGGACCTTTCAAAATTTCACAAAGCTCCATCAGTTCTCCAACTTTGAAATGCTGAAACAAATTCCAGGTATGTGAGGGTCGGATGATTTGGAGACTGATCATCCAATATCATGGCAACGGGGATAAGGCGGTGTTCGTAATGTTGAGGGAAAAGAGATCTGGGTCGGGCTGGGCTCGTCGGCCGGTCTCTGTTGCGAAGGACGGCCCCCGACGTGGCCATTGCCGGCTCCATCGTCCCCGGAACTGCCCTACACTGAAGTCCATAGAACCCCCGGGAAAGCCGAGCCCTTGTCTGGCACTCAGCCTTTCATGTTATGTTTTGCTCGTGGTTCGCAAGTCTGTACTCGAGACAGTTGTCGGTTGCGAGAATGAGATATCTCAAATGTCTGTCATCGAGTTTATTAATACTGCCCGAGCTATGATGACAGAGGTTGGAGAGAACCTATGAGACACAAGCTCCCATGATCTGAGACCATCTATCTACCTCATATGAAACCGCCAATCAGCAAAAGGATCTTTTGGGCTTCCAGAGTCCTGGATGCTGATGACAGTTAAGTAGCCAGGGGTTATTTGCGTCCAATGACCTGCCTCAATAAGCAGAAATCTGAGGGTGAAGCTCACTGCTGCGCCTTTTTCTCAGAGAAAACATCGAACCCTAGACCTTGGGGATTGGGATGAGAATGGGAAGATTGTGCTAGGCAGGGACAAGGTGTCGAGAAGTTGACAGAAATGTGTTTTCGTCTCAAGTTGTTACAGTGCTTATCAAGGCTGGACAGGAATAAGGAATATTGATGCTAGCGATCTGATAGGTCGACTAACTATTAAAACGCCTTGCTAAGAGATTCGCGGCAGTCAGAGCAGAGGCGCCTTGGCTTTGCTCCTTACCATTCTCTCGTAAAATATCCTTGCTTAATAAATCGTTTCAAGATCACTTTTTCTCAAGCTTCCCCAGATATGGTAATGGCGATTCTCATCGCATTTCCTCGTTTATCATTAATCCGCGTAACTACACCAAGACGCTTGTCGCTTTCTGCCAGCCTCATCGACATATTGCCTTCTGTGGCTGGACGATCCAAGGTGAAGTGAGGCGCAGGCTGGCAAATCAATGGAAAATGCAGATCGACAGCACGTCTATTCCCAGCACAATGCCGATTGCCCATCTTGTAAGTCGTAATCCAGATCGGGTCAATCATCACTTTGTGCTGCTTGGCTGCAGGGCCGGCTGAAGAATAACTGCACATGATCAAACACCCTGCCCCACCGTTTCTGACTGATCGAGTCGAAAGCTTGGGAGGTTTGAGGTTGTGGATTTTGTCTTGGTAGCAAAATCATGATCGCTAGGCTGCGGTAGACGTAATCACCCCCAGGAAGAACCCAAGGTGCGCTGCTTCACTAAACCAAAGCGCCCGTGTTGGGTATCCGTGAGAACGGCTCAATCGTGCGCTCTTGTCCCTTTCCTTAAGATTGTTCTTTTGACGGTTTCTACGAACGTTCCAGAGGCAACAAAATCGAGATTATGATGCGTCGAGATCCAGGACCACCAATGACCAATTCGGAAGCCTGCTCTGAGATGATATATCATTTCTCTACTTTATGAGTTCTGGAGAGGGTGGCTTTATCTCAAGATAGATCCCTCCCACACACCCTTGGCCGTCCGAGAATAACGGGGTGTCCACCCGTGTTTCCTCACTCCTCATCGGCCGAGAAAACAAGACCGTTCCGTGAGGGGACACCGTTATGAGTTGTTTTGGGAAGTTGGTATCCGTTTTTGAAACTGTCACGACTATTTGTCGTAGCTTGACGATACTGCCGGTAGGATGAGATGCCAGGACTAGAATCAACAGGATCCAAGGTATATTGGATATTGTTGGTGCTATTATCTCTTGATGCCTGCTACCACGACGCAGTCATAGCGCAAATGAAAAGGCTCGAAGGCAACCAGGGCACGATACTCCGTACCTGCCTGGCAAATAATTTTGGAATCAGTGTTTTCACAATTGTGATTGATATTTCAATGCTCCACCATGCAATGCAATGTGCCAATTAAGTCTGTTAACCAATAACGCAGCAGTTCAATGTTGTGAGCTATTGTGGAACACCAGAGCCAAAGAATCAAAATCGAAGTTCGAGGTGTTGTGTGCATGGTACCACAGCACGCGCAATTTTTTTGTTGTGCAGGGTCCTAAACCTGTCCCGCTGCCTGTATTTGAGAGGCGAGATGATGAACGGACCTTTGCCAGACACATCACGCTTGCACTGCCGGAAGCAATCTTCTTTTCAAACGGGGCTGAACAGGGTTGAAGAAATAGAGTTGGCTTGACTTGGATATCAGTAACACGGGAACGACTGGCGAGTATCATCCTGTTACCGGCGTTTGTAGGTTGTGGATAAGTTTGTTCTTCAGCAATATTAGCACAGCCAACAGTACATATTGTACTAATCAAAGTCTCTGACTGCAATGCCGTACCACATACTGGGAACTGGTGGGCGGCATCATGCGCATATCGTTGAACTCCCTCGATTGGCTCGCATCTGACTTGTGCGAGAAACAGGATCCCGAGTTTATGATTGAACGAGAGAAAGAGGCATGATCCCGGCTTGTGGGCTCTGAATAATCGTGAAAGCCCTGGTCTCTCAGCTGCATCTGAGCTGTGGAGCTGAGTAGGTAGGCATTGATATGACGAATATCTACCCTTGTAAGCCCAAGAGAGGCATTTGCCCAGCTGCTGGCTTGACGAGAGAATGTGGTACTGAATGTTACTTGGATGTTGGATTTCCAACAACAAATTCATGTGTAACAGCGCTGTGCTGTGGGAGTCCCGTTTGTATGCGTGTGCGTATGCGCGGGTGCAAGAGCCCCGGGTATTGGCCGGGAATAAAATTGACTGCTGGGCGTGCAGTCCAGTCTGTGAGCGGCTCTGTGCTTTGATAGCGAATCTGAATAATGTCGGCACGAGCGTTGAACTGATACAATTCCATCAGAATTCAGCATCATCATAATCAACGAAAAGAAATCGTATTGTGTTCTGTCCCCACAACTGCATGATCTTGTTCTTCGGCAAAAACGCCCAGCGGGAGGTAAGTACGGTTTGGTCTAAGTTTCATGGGATAATCGACTGCGGCTGTCTCGGGGCCTCAGGGGCTCTTCGCGATTGCCGCCGCCTAACCTGGCTTCGTTATTAGAAAGGAAAGAGCAGCGAGAAAAGATGTGCTGGAACCAATTGACGGGCGCATCAATGGTTATCCCATGCTTACTTCCATTTGTAGGTAGACAGGACTTAAACCCCACTCGAGTCTCAATTGCATGAAAAGGAAGGAAGCAACAGAGAAAGGGCATCTCTGAGGGTAAGAAAAGCACGCTGGGTGCTCCCTAAAATGCACCGTTTTGAACGGACGATCTACTGCCAAGACTCGCCGCTATTCCTTTAAGTCTTGTCTTAACCACTTACTAACTCATCGCTTCATGTTTAGGTCCAATTGTCTTACAACGACCACTTTAGTCTCCTGCCTCCGATAAGCGCATCTAACGCAGCGGGGCCAACGTTTATTCTCAACGTTTGACCGTTGTGTTTGTAGCCACCCCAAGGAACAGTCACCAGCCACTGCGTGCGCAGTGAGTCAGCAGTCTTCCCAATGGCATGAACAGGCGACGCCTTATGACGGAGATGAAGTCAACTCCATGACGATCCACCATCATAGACAGGCGGTTGTGTGGCGTATGTACCAGTATACGCAAGGGGTTCGACGTTTGCTAGCCTTGCCAAAAGCCAAGGTAGCGAGACGTGCTCATGTCTTCTCCTTGCTCGGAACAACTCCGCACAGCTAGACAGCATAAAATTGCATGTATGCTTATCCTGACTTGAGCACAACAGCCGAGGAATCGGAAAACGGTCCCGAACTAAGTATCAAGTCTCAACTTACCGCTTGATGCAGAACGACATGATTACTGGGCCCTTGCTACGAAATTAGCTGGGCTTGCGGAAACCACCGCCACGTTATACGTCTGGGAGGAAAGTAGAGCTCAAAATCACGGGAGCCATTGAATGGATCCTATATCTAAACTCGTGGCGGAGACAACTTCTGAATTGCAACGGGTTCTTGGAAGCTGAGGCTACTAGCAGCCGAGTCAGTTTATGTTTCTTATCAAAGCTAAACATCCGGAAGTCAGTAAGCAGAACCTTAAGAACACGAAGGCAGAATAGCAACTCACGACTCTAGTCTACGACTCCCGTCAGGCAGAGTCGAGCGTCAAACTCCCGATGTCAGCGACCAACGTTTAGCAATGCCAACAACTGGCATTAAGCAGCCGGGAACTGCGCTGAAGCTCAAGCCCAACACCAACACCGGGGGCGTCCGGGCTGTACCAGGTCTCGATGAGAGGATGAGAAATTTCGAGATTATGTCCCGGGTTCAGGGATTGCCCTTGAAGCTGCACAGTTATGACTGTCCCAAAATGCACGCCCTTGACGGCCCCCTCCACCCCTTGTCGGAGCTCAAGCTTCCCTCCAGCAGCGGCGTCCTTTTTAGCGTCCTAAAGCCCTTGTCGAGATCCCGCATCCCAATGCCACACCCACGCTCTAATCTCAACTTCAAGATGGGAAAGAAGAAATATCTACACAGACGGTCATGGCGAAATTAGTGACCGCGTCTCCAACCCAAAATATCAAGTTGAAGAGCAATTGGCTCGTGCTTCAGCTTAATTTCAAAGAAAGCACGAAACTGGCAGCATCGATCTCTAATTCCCCTCCACATGCCTGGCGGCCGCCCAAATCGACATGATCAACTGGGATCGATCAAGCATTGAGAAAAGAGAGAGATCAACTCAGCTCTCTCTTGGGGGAAATTTCCGGGGTAGGACTCCCCTTGCCGAAGTTCACTCCCAATGTCTCAACTGTGGTTATAAGGTCGTCAGAATCAATATAAAAAAAATAAAAAAATAGAGCAGCCTCTTACGGTCCGGTCGAGACAGGGGAGCTAGACATGGGCCACTTTCGTCCATCTCCCCAAGCTAAACCTTCTATGTGACAACCCTCACCCCCCTCGTTTGATCATCTTTCATCACGCAGAAACTCCATCTTGACCCTGACTAGATCTACCTCCCATCCCACCCCCCGGGTCCACACCTTGTGGGAGGGGTTTGAAGCTTACAGCCCACGACGCAGGCCAGCGTTATGACGAGACCTGGACTGCCTTTCTGTTACAATTCCAGGGCCCAGTCCACGAGATACAAGAGAGGATCTCCGAGCTTTACCGCTCGATTGGCTCACGAGATTTTGACCCCTGTCGCACATCAACTTCTATTTTGGAGCCATGAATATATGTACTTGGGCCTTCCCTCTAGACCTCTCAACCATCCCGTCAACTCTGTCTCACCAAGGACTTGTACTTTAAACTCGAAAGAACGTCTTTACAAACCACCCTTTCTCTCATACATATATCCCCTTGTCTCTCACTCGAGTCCAGCTTGTCCTATCACTTATTGCACTTGAACACTCTGTTTCTGGTCTCTCTTGTCCCTTCCAATTTGTTGATCTCCAACAACACAGACTGTTAAACAGTTTCTTTGGGAATCAAGTCAATCCGCGTAAACCGTCGGTCTTGATTCGAGAGCAAAACTGACCGGAACTGGCAAAATGGCTCTCGCAGCTCAATCAACTGGCACTCCCAACTGGGGACGCTGGCAACAGCAGCTTCCCAGCGACTACGCCATGATGGAATCCTCAGCCATGCTCCCCTTTGACACCCGAGCCAACACCGCTGCTCCTCTTCAACGACCCATGATGACACCTTATATGGTTCAAGGCTCCTACACTTCCGGCCCGGTGAACAGCCTCACAGCACCTCACTATCAAGTCTCAAACCATTACCAGTTTGGAGGCTACCACGGCCCACCTACGCCTCCACACCACTCTTCGCCTTTCAAAGTGGAATACAATGACCGCCGCTCCCTGGGACTTAACAGCGACCACGGCCGAGTTTCTTCATACCACCGAGAGACGAGATATGCATATGCTGAGCAAGCACCCTCTCCTGCTCGGAGTGACTCGCAAGCCTCAACTGCCAGATCAACGTGCCTCAACCCAACTCTCAGCACTAAGACTATTACCTCTAACGAAACCCTCAACCCCGAGAATCATATCAGCTTCGAGACAGAAGTCGACGAGTTGATGAGGGCAATCCAACGTCGGGCAGATTTGCAGGTTGATGCTGGACAGCAGCCACTCACCCCTGGCATGTCTCCTGTATCCGATGCAAGCTTGGAAAGTCAAGGTACACCCACTCCTATGGACACCAAGGCACCCCGAAAGCGATACCGCTGTGACGGCCCCAACTGCCAAAAGAGCTTTACCCAGAAGACTCATCTCGATATTCATCGTCGAACACACACTGGCGCCAAGCCATACGTGAGTCTGAATCAATCATAACGACTCGATCCTGTACTAACATATATAGAACTGCGACTATCCTGGCTGTGATCTTACCTTCTCCCAACTTGGCAACTTGAAAACTCATCGACGCCGTCACACTGGCGAACGCCCGTTTGCTTGTGATAAGTGCGATCGACACTTTGCTCAACGTGGTAATCTTCGCGCGCATTTACAAACCCACCAGGGGCTCAAGCCCTTTGTTTGTATTCTGGATGATTGTAACAAGACTTTCTCGCAGCTTGGCAACATGAAGGTGAACTTTCAAGCTTCTACATGATAGGACCTACATACTAACATTGAGATAGACCCACCAGAACAATTTTCACAAGAAGACACTCAAGAAGCTCACCACGAGATTCGCCCAGGTTCTCAATTCGGGCGAAGATGTCCCTGAAGCCGACCGCGAGCTCTTCGAATACTTCGCTACACACTACAAGAACAGCAACAAGGGCATCAAGGGTCGAGGAAAAGCTCGCACTGTAGCTGAGCGTAAGACCAAGGTATCCCAGTCTCCGCGCTCGAACCCGTACACGAACACGCTGCAATATCCTCTTCCCCAAATCGCCTCCGCCCAGCAGACACCATCGCCGGTTATGCCTCATGGACTTCCCATGGCAGGCAGTCTCGCGTCCTACAGCGTGAGTCGTGGTCAACCCAATGCCATCAGCCACATGCCTCGTGAGTCTCACAATGGCGGCTACGAGGTCTACGATATGCAGGGAGGTCACCACCACATCCAGCCACCCAACAACGGCCTGCTGTATGAGAACAACCATGCGCGCGAGATGAACTACAATGAACGCATGTACTGAGTGAGGACTTGGCGGGCGCAGCACGAACGGAAATACCATGCAACTTGGATATGATTCGAATGCGCTACGCATTTGATTTTACGAACACAACCACAGCAGTACCACGAGGGGGGCAAAACAGCGATTTTATCATGAAAGAGAAATCTTCACATCAGCGCGTTATTTAGAAGGAGTTGAAAAGACATGGTATCTTTCTGAGTCCATGACGAAATGGTTGAATTTTCTTGGGTGGTTGTCTGAACACATTGATGCAGGGGGATCGTCCATGTGTCCAAAATTTCCCTTTTTGCTGTTTGATACCAATCATTTCTAGCTTTACGCACATAGAAGCATCTCCTCAGGTTTTGTACACAGGGAGGGATTTGCTTGTCATTCTATTAATCGGCGATGTTTGTTAGACGATGCAAGGGAGCGAGTGTCTTGGTTTGTGATTTGACGGAGCTATGAGAAAAGCGGTTTCAACCGCCTGGAAGGATATATTTTTTGGGTCCTTCTTCTGTTTCGATTGGCTTGTACATATTTGGTTGTCTCGGCGGCTGTACGAATTTGTGTCTTGACGGCTGGAACTCTACGATATGGAGTGATAGGGGTGCATTAGGGTTATTAGACCTCCTTACGAGCGAGCATTGGAGCATTTGATTTGGGGTTTTTAGACTCACAAAAATGGATGGCAGCATCTGAGATTACGAAATGGGAGCGGAAAAGGGCGACAGTAACCACAGGAGGGTGAAATCGCACTGGCGTCAAGATAGTACATAAATTGATATTCCAACAAACACTCCCAAAGAAGGCCAGCTACAGATATCCAGTGACTACGATGGCAAAGTACTGTGAAAAGCATGAAGCACCAAGACGTGGACAAGTTTTGGCAACTCAGCAGACTCAGCACATCAACTCAAACAACAGAGCCTCTTCTAGACCTTCCAGCCTCGAAACAACGCAACCAAGATGAGAGCCTGACCATGCTATACCTAAGATAGCGCCAACTACGGAAGAGGAAACGAGACAAGGTTAATTGTTTCAGCGGGCTCGTCACCAGACTTTGCAGTGGCACATGATGGATGGCTTCTTTAACGGGATAGTCTAGTCTGAACCATATAAGGACAGGCAAATTAAGGCATGGGTGTCCCAAGTCGGGAACAACGGGGGCCGTAGTGATGCCCAAAGCTACCAGCGAGGACATTTGCCAAGGCGGTAAGGCCTCGATGGAGGATGACGATCCCGGAGCCGAGATCGAGTTTCCAGGGGCTTGCCTTAGTTGGAGATGTGATGAGTATCCAGGAACAGCGCTGTTGGTACAGCTCGCTTACAGTTGGTTATCATCCCCTGCGAGGAGAAGGCTGGCAGTACATACATACATCGGTGGTCAAGTGAGGCACGAGATGAGTATGTATGCGCGTTGGTGGAATGCGAGTAAGTATGCATGCATGCAAGTGACACCGTTAGTAGACCGTTTTATGTTGAAACGAGTTTCTATTTCTCTCTGGATTAACTATACACAGTCAACAAGAAGCGGACTTGCCTGCGAGGCACAGAGTGCTAAGTACCCGCATTCTCCGGTATTGGTTCTGTATATAGCATACAAGCTGCAGACTCACCTAGATTAGGGCTGCATGCCTCTCCTGGCTTGATCGACAACCCCGACCC
>JAALXI010000382.1:0-25278 GCA_012977755.1 Fusarium nurragi | reverse complement strand
GTGGTGGTGGTGGCGGCGGCGGCGGTGGTCGTGGACATCAAGATCTTGACAGGCCCAGCTACTCTCAACAGCAGGGACCTAGTGCTCCTACTAACCAGCCTTCCCAACCAGCTTCAGCCGACGGAGCGGATCCATATGCCCAATGTAAGTCATGAAACTCTGTGTTCCTATGCTCAAGCCTAGTACTAATCAAAACAGATGGTGGCTACCAAAATTACCTCGCGTTGTGGTATCAGTCTTTGATGTATCAACAACAGCAAGGTGGCCAAGGTGCCCCTTCTGCCGGCGCTCCTGCACCAGGGGCATAGTGATGTCTCGTTGCTCGCTCGTGCTTGGGTGACCTTGATCGAGTTCTCATCCGCAAACACTGCGGTCCGAGGGCACTATCTGGTGGTTTGATTGACATCATGCCAACTTTTTGACGCTCTGACGCCCCTTTGCTCTCATGGCCCGTTAACACGACCCACGACTGTACAGCATCCGTTTTCTTTTCCCATTTTCTGAGAACTCCTTGGACTCAACTTCTTTGATGACGTATATCATTTGACCCGACCGTCCTTGACGACATTTAATATTGAGATGCGAGAGCGGGTGCGACGTCCATGGTTGTCCTGGCTTGGCCTCATCCGATCTCATCTAGCCGATACCTCGACCCGATGCTGAATGCTTCTACTACCATCTGCCTGCAAGCCTCGTTCTTGTTGGTTCTTCGCAATGATGATGCCTGTGGACCTACCGACTGACAGCTCACGACTAATATGTTGATGACATGTGCGATTTCTGATGCCAGCTCATCCATTGGTATGGCCGTACATCCTGAAACTTGCGACTTGTCGTGATGCGGCTGAGTTGAGTTGAGTTGGGAATTGGTCAACCGAATTCTCTGAAATCACAGCTCAACACGGACTGGGCCAGTAGTGTCTCGCTGCATGTGGTGCCGGTTATGTTTGTACCGTTCCCAACCAGACTCGTACGTTCTTGGATGAAATCGACCGTGTCGTGCAAGTGGTTTCATTGTTTCTGCATGTATGTTGCGTGTTGTGCATCTTGGGTCTCAATCTCGCCATGTGCGCCAGCGCGTGACGTTTTCGTCTACGATTTCATTTGAGTCTGGCTTCAACACCAGCCTGCTCCTCATCACTACATGCATGCCATGAGGAAAGGGGATGTATTTTCTGGTAACGGGGAATTGGAGAAATGGAGTTCGGGATTTAACTGCATTGTATTACCACCGTAACATCTTACCTTACTTAGCCTTACACACTCGTGGAGTTCCACGTTTTCCTGTTAACGCCTCTCTCATCTCTTGTGCCTTAATGTGAAATGTGTAGAATAAGCTATACTCGGCAACGATAACAGCCAGTTTGATCATGGTTAATGACAACTGCTAATTCTAGATTGTGGTCTAATGGCTGAAAGGTAGCATCCCCTGAATGCTCAGCCTTTCAATAAAACTGGGCTGTATTTCCATCGATCGTTATAGAAAGGGCATGCTAATCCCAGGTTCCGTTTCTCAACCCTCTTGTGTGGGTAGCAAAGAGTACACCAGCACCGTCATGATCTGGGTTGATATGTTGGACTTCTCTTGACGTTTCAATGCTTCTATCGACGTCGGTAGTCGCGTGTTTAAACATGGAAGAAAGTGAAGGAAAGGGTCCTGGACTGCCAGATCATACCCCAGTCCTCTATCGTCTTCTCCATAGTTGTTTCTGCGGGTAATTTTAGACGTATGGATGCTTAATGTAAGGTACCCGTGGAAGAAGGAGGACCGCAGGGTTCAAACGCGGGATGGAGATATCTCTTTCTGACTCCCATCCCAAGGTTAGAACGCCCATCAGGTCACCATCACAGGTAGATCAAATAACATGGGCCATCTCCGTAGAACGATGGACACCACCACCGCAACCACTGTTTCAAACGCCAGAGGGAGTAGAACACAGTTGCTGAACCTGAGTAGTCTAGCGGTCCATGCCTCGAAGGTAGATGACGCACGGTTCCTGAGCAGTGAGACCTTTCAAAGGAGAAGCTTTACCGAAACAGGTCCTGGTGATATTTATCGTAATTAACCATTACACCCCAGACGGTTGTTTTGAGTTACACACATCAGAGTTCAAGGAACGTGAAACCCAATACCATCGAGTCTCTAGATGAAACTGACGGGTTCCCAGCCTAGAAACCTAAAAGTCGCGAGAGAGGTGTGGGAGAAGATTCGCGTACGCCCGTAGAAGGGTCGTCGCGTGCCTGACATGACGCCTTGGGACGGGTAGCGGGAGTTTAGCTGGCCTCAAGAAGGTCCGGTGGATGTCTTGAGAATTCCAGTGCCGTCGGGTATAAGGCTAAGGCTCTCGGACTTTGCTTAGCCTCTTAGCTATGCAAGGCACTTGGTGCGCCGAGAAACTCTGGGGAAGTAAGGGCGATGCGTGAAAGTCTGTTGCCAGCAAACGTTGTCCCGTTGAAGAACCCGAGGAGATGGTAATTTGTGGCCGTTGCCGAGAGAGATTGTCATAGTGGACTCATGGGATCGTCATGGGTTGGTGATGATGGGTCAAAGGCGTCTAGACGTCTTCCGGGAACGCGGCGGTGGGGAACGGATAGACAGCCAAGCCAAGTCTTGCTTTTGTAGATTCCAAATAATTATTTGTATATCTGTGAAGCCATCGCCAAAGCCATAGTCCAGAGGAGGCAAAGGAAAGAAAAGGTTCAAGGAAAGGAGAGGAGAGGAAGTTATCCAACCACGGGGTTTCCAGAACAAACTCGAGAACGACTAGAATTCCCCACGAAATAGTGTCAAGCTCAAGGCCGCAGGTCTAGAACCCCAAAACGAAGGGTCAGAAATCGTCGGGCGGTGGCAGTGAGGCCCCTGAGCAGTGGCGAAAGCTTGTGTAGATGGCTGATGGCGCTGGCGGGAAAGTTTGTTGGCTCACAAGCCAAGGGGGAAAAAACGCCGAGGGCGATGTGTTAAAAGCTAGCTATGATGCGATTCGACGAGAAGCCAGCTTCTCCTTCTCGGCGCCAAGTCATTGACATGTCCGCTTTAGGATGTTGTTTCGCGGGGTTTTGAGGAGTAATTAGACTAGAGTTGGCCGCTCGAAATGAAACGCAAGCAATATCACACAGTCTATGCCGTGTTACTGTGCGCGCATCGCTGAATCTGATTCTATATTTAAAATCTCCACATCTCCTTGTGTTTTTTTCTCTTGTGATCGCTTTTCCTCTTGCTCCAGTATAACTCTTCATTGGTAGCAGCATATCTTTTTCTGGTGTCATTGCTTTGTCACCTTTTGCTGTTAATCTGTCAGTGGCTCATCGACCAACAACACATCAACCAACACGAACGAAAACCGTTTTATTTTGTTGTCTTTCGCTACAACTTGCAGACTGAAATTCTCGTGGTCTTTGTGGCGTACTATCATTTGTCCCCTCTGCGTCGATCGTTGCCTCCGCCGACGTTGCATCGTGGCTTGCTATAAAGTTGTCTGCAGTACAGCACATCACAACTATTGTCTCGCGTCTCGCGTCTCACGTTACAAAGCGTGGCTTGATGAAGACGCCGATTCGGCATTCGGCATCTCCTCCAACCGAGCCATCGCGAGGATTTCCATTACAAGAATTTTGACTGTTTGGAGCTGTCTACAAACAGGTAAGTTCCACAAACGCCAGGTTGTCTTATCCGCACTGACATTCATCAACCAGTTCCCCAAGCTATTTCTGTGGCATCCTGTTACTCACTTGTCGTTGAGATATCGCCAGCCATCCTTCTGTGAAGCAATGTGTCGAATGATGATCTTCAGAGGATATTGCACATGCTGCGGTTCGGCTCAGACTTGGGTTGACTTGACCCAAGAACTTTCCTGCCTTAATGCCAAGAACATGGGATGGTTCGGCGGATGCGAGCGAGGTATTCTTGTTGAGGAGCACAGTTTCAACCAAGAATGTTCCGTATGCCACGAAGAAGATGAAGGTGTCGGCGGCCTGGATAGTGATCCTCCGATGCCGTTTGAACGCCCGCCGAACCAGCAGGGTAGCCTTGGTAAGAGAGGTCCCTCTGAGGGACAAGGAGAAGCGAGTGATGGCTGTAAGAGACAAAGAACCTGAACAGATACATGAGGACTGGCGTTTTGGGCGGGCGTTATCTATAGCGGAATGGAATTGGGAGGGTTTTACTGTTGGATGAAGATCGTTATGTGCGCGATCTACAATGAGCAGGGAGTATAAGGGTCCTGGGAGTTATGATTAACCATGAAGAGGTTTGGATTATTTGGGGGCGGGCAAAGATACCAAATGAGTGTAACATATATACAAGCATCTCTCGAATCAATCCCTCGAAGCAGGTATAACTACCATCTATGCGCCTTTCCCTTCCCACGTCTCTTGGACAGCCCCCCAGTATCTATCCGCATCAACTCTGACATGAGCCACATGGGCACCCCCTGCAAACTTCTCTGTTCTTACCAATGCCCCCTTCTTCTTTGCTTCCTGTGCATGCGACTCGACATCTTCCCACCCAACCGATAGGTCCGCGTCCCCATATATATATGTCCTTACTGTTTCTCGACCAATCCCCTTAAGCGTGTTGAGCGCTGACGCGTTGGCCTCTTGTGGTTCCTCGTTCAGCCATAGTACGTAGTACACCCAGGCAAACCCCAAGACCACCCAAACGACAGGGGATAGGAATGATGGAAGATCCACTGAGATTACGTGGTGGTTGCGCTTCCAGTGGAAATATCCGGGACAGGAGTCCATCACCACAGCGTGGCGAGGAATTGGTCTACTGCCAAGAGCGGTCTCCCATAACTCCCACAGCGTAACGGCAGAGCTGATACCGCCATTGGAGAACATGTGAAGTAAGAAGCTAGGTTTGTCGTCTTCTATGGCTGTTAGAGATTGGAGGATTGGCAAGGCAGGTTCGAAGAGACGACGGCGGAGTCCAGGTCGGATATAGAGCTTGGTGGAAGCGCGGAAAAGGAGAATGGGGGAAGTTGGGTAGCGGCCGCGATATTGAGTGAGGTATTTTGCTATATGAACATCGCGAGCTTCCGACCAGGACAGAATTATTATGAGCGGAGGATCTCTGGGGCCTGCATCCTTGGGAGTGGTTGATGCTGATGCATTGGGTCGGAAATAGGACACAGCTGGGCTGAGAGCGTCCATGAAAGCCAAGGGCGATTCCTTGATGGTAGCCATAATATAATGTTTTGAGTATACTTAGACCCTTGTGGAGAAAATGCCAAGGCCCAATTCTGCTACGGGCTATACACGCGTTTTAAATAACAAGATGCCAAGACTTGATGTCTCCGGGTTTGCTCCGTTACCGTCGGCCTTATTTGAGGATCCGCGGGCTCCGCTGGGACCGGAGTCGGGACGGAGTCGGAACGGAGAAAATAGAACCAACAGACTGAAGCATTCGGAGACATATTCTTACGTCAAAAGTGTCTGCATTATTATTCAATTAATCTGAATGCCCTCTGGTCCAATTCTGAGATAATCAAAGTTAGACAAATTCTATCCATCACGCTCTCAAATGTCCCACAGAGAGAATCTGCTTCTCGATAGAGTCAAAGTACTTCATGGCCTCATTCTCTGCCTTGATCTCGTCAACTCTCTTCTTGAAGCTATCATCTTCCAGAACACGCTCAACGCTCGCCCTCACCAGATCGGGGGTAGGACGGCCTGTTCTCAGGTTCACCACAACACCACTCCATTCTCCACGCATCGCAACTTCAGGCTTGTCCTCGGTCTCGCCAGCAAGAACCAAAGGAACTCCGTTCGTCACTCCATGGAGGAAGCCACCATAACCAGCGTTTATAACGAAGACTGAAGTATGGGGTAGGAGAACGTCGTAGGGCAGGTAGTCGATGACACGAGTGTTATCGGGGAGGGCGACGTTATCGGGGAGGGCAGCGTATCTTTGACCAAGAACAGCTACGACGAGAAGATCATTGCGGTCGGAGAGGGCCTCGATAGTGGGGATGATAAGGCTGGCGGCGTCGCGAGCAATAGTTCCCTGCGTCACGGCGACGATGCGACGGTCCCCTCGCTTCACGTCATCCCACCAGGAAGGATAGACAAAGCCAGCGGGGATGAGCTTGGGTGTTGCGCAGCCTGCGAACTTGACATTGGAAGGCATATCAGACCGAGGATATTCGAGACTGGGAGGGCATAGCTGGACTGTCAGATCGTGCATAAGCATCCAGTGGTGGAAAGGATTCTGAGGCTCTAGAATCTCAGTAGCACCAAGCTCTTTGAGGACTTCTTCCTGGTGGGCGATGACCTCAGCAAAAGGACCGCCAACCATCATCTGGTTTATGAGCTGGTTCCGTGCGCGGCCAGACTCAGTCGAGTCGGGAGGCAAACCAGGGCCAAAGGGTCCAGTGTCGACGCTGGTACCCATGTAAGGAAAAGCATGTAAGTTGATCACCTTGGGTCTGGTAGTATAGCCCTTGGGGAGAGGTGCCCCGAGAGAGAGGGGATTGGCGCCCATGAAGCACGTCTCCGGCATGACCACCACCTCACGCTCCGGGTCCTTTGCCCGAATATCCTCGATAACCCCTTTGAGGATCCTCCAGCGGTCGGGAGTCTGTCCAATGAAGATATGCCTGATATCATAAAGCAGTCGAGGAATACCGGCAGGAATAGCATCACGCTCTGCCATTATCTTGGCATTGAGTATGGATCCAACAGCAACATATCTTGCACCGATGCGTGTGTGATGGCACTTTCGAATTGGTCACCGCCGATGAAGGTGATCTCGAAGCCACGACGGATGAGATCTTCTGCGATTCGAATAAGGGGATTTGTGTGGCCATCTGCAGGAGTGGCAGCGAATATGAGATGAGGCTTCCTGGAGACGGTTGACTCGACGATACTTGTTTGTCCGATGCCAGTAGCCAGTTCGGCCACGCCAGAATGGAGGGATACCATGGTCGTGTAAGTGCCACGAGAGAGGTGGTACTATGAGACAGGTTTGAGGTTGGGTATGGAATATGCATCCGGCCAAGGGAGCGAGAGCCTTCTCTTCATATGCATCTATCGCCCTAAGGCCCCCACCTCTGTTGTTTAACTACAGACGATCTGACTACGCAATTTCAAAAGACTTCAAGATCGAATATGTATGTTTGGCTAATTAGCTTACTGCAATGCGGTTTCCAAACCGCAATTGGCAAATCAACTAGTTATTCCAAGCTCTGGCACTGTCAGCACTTAGGTTCCTGAACCAAGAGGCTCAACAACGATACTGAGCTAAAAAGTATAAGGACACACGCTATCCCAGAAGAAGTTGTTTCTGCCGCTCCCTTAGCCCCTTCAGCTTTCAGCCCTATGCAGATTGTGCAATGATGCTGACGGCGTAGGCAACGATAAACTCTGGGCGTTTCGTCATTTGTTAGCTACAAGGAACGCCCCATTTGCGAGCAGATAACGACTGGATGGTGAGATTTTCGTTTGATTTGGGCCAGTACCTATGATAGGAATATAGTCGTGGAGTTCTGGATGGTGTTGGTTCGCTTACAGATTAAAGTTCTAGGGAATTGGTTGCTAGGGGATATATATGATCAGAATATGGGATTCTACAACTACCAGGTATTGTTTTAAAGATCAATTAAATAGATACAAGATTAGATATACTACATTAAGAGAAACTGAAGTTTAGGCCTGCATTTTGTTTGTAGATTATCTCAGCGTCTACCACAACTACCTAAGTTGGTGGGTGCAGTAAGCAACTAGGGACCTAAGCACTTCACAGCTGATTTGCTTCGCCGCTCAAACGTAATTGTTGAAAGAAAGCTAACGATACTAAGAGTCAGCTACGACTTGATATATTCTGTTCAGAAAGATTCTCTTGAGGCTCACCGCTGTCAAAGTTTCAGGATGGAACGCCACAGATATCATGGGTTATGCTTATCACTAAAGGGTCATGTCGAACAGGCTTTATTATGAAACGATTTGACCTCCAGTATAAGCCTCCCAAGCTTTTGGTACCCTGGTAGTACTAGACTGTATTGTTGAGTACAGGTGAATTTGGATCAGGGGTAAGATTGAGGTTGCCAAGGTCAAGTTTGGGATAACTTGGAGCCGAGTCGCTAGAGGCTCAGTAAGCGTATTGTCTTACTTCTCGTTTACTCAAGCCGAAGATGGAGCCTGATCGACATGTCATATTTCTGGTATCCTTTCTCCAAATTCGAGTCTAGTGTTGTACCAGATCTGGGGGCTGCTGAACGTTGGACAAATGTCTCGCTCTCAACCGACACTTGCAGAACGTCAATATCTTAGTGAATCAATGCGATAGTACAGTTATCCACGAACGTGAACTTAGATTTCCCAGCAGTTGTTTCAGTCCTTTTCCCCAATATCGCTCTGTTCAGGACTGGTTGCCTATGTTGGCAGAGTTTGTTCCTTTGAAGGTGTGCACGTACGCGTCCATGAACCCGGTCAGACCATGTTATAGATAGGTAGGGTCAGTTATTATCAGATCTTGATGACTCGCTCTGATACAAACAGAAGAGACTCTTACCTACAAACCTCAAATACAATGCGTTCATCATGGATGATGACCGCACAAACCCCTTTTAGCAGTAGCGAGTTCCAGTCTCCCGATTGAATGGGCAATCTATACATCGACATAGATTTGATGTGTTTTGTGTCGTATCTAGTCGAACCTTTGGCGAATCTCTGCCTTGTGTATCACCGCCGTTTCCCACAATACGCCCAGCGAGAAGGAAGGTACCTTTGTGACACTGCCAACCCCTCCTGCCCAAAGCACATCTCTCTCTGCCTGTCACTCAACAAACCCCACTTATGATAAAGCTGGGAAACAAATCATTGTACTCACCTCCATCGCCAATACTCCCTCTCTTCTCCTCGACCTCCTTCAACCTCTTCATCGTCAACATGAGAACACTCTACCTGACCTTCGTTCTCGCCGTAGGCATCTTATGCCCAGTATTTTCGGCCACCGTGAGCAACGAGGCAGGTCAGGCACACTGGGACCTGTCGACTTCACTGAGTGGATTCTCCTTCGAGCGAGCCAAGGCCTTCACCACCAAAACCACTGACCGTCCCGGCATTCATGTTTCGCGGCTGAGGAATCTCGAAGTTAAGGCTGGCCCTCATCCGAGAACCTCCCTCTCCTTTCTTTCACGACCCGGCCACTCGGCGCCTAGCCAAGGTGGGGTTCCCTATCAGAACATTTCTGCTGTCGGCAGCTTCTCCACTGCCTACGGAATTCAGTGCAGTTGGGAGATACCCCCGTTTGGCTCATTTTCGACACTGGGAGCTCTGATACTTGGGCTGCCAAAACTGGCTTCAGGTGCGAAGACGGTGCAGGCAGAACTCATGATCAAGCTTCATGTAACTTTGGTCAGCCTCATATTCCAAACTTTCTCCAGGATATTTCGGGAGTGTACTTCCATCGACGTTACGGTTCTGGAGAAGATGTGTCAGGACCTATGGGAACCTCTGACATCGCCTGTGGCGGCATCTCTGTATCTGGACAGCAAGTCGGATTAGCCAGCAGAGCTTACTGGCATGGTGACAACGTCACTGTTGGTATCGTTGGCCTCGCCTATCCATCCCTGACAAGCGGCTATCTTGGTGACCCAGCTGACCCGGTTGATGACTCGGAATGGAACAATTATCCTTACACACCTTGGTTGACTAGTGCCATTGCGCAAGGTTTGATTGACCCCGTCTTCAGTGTTTCTATTGATAGAAACACCAGTGATGGCGTACTAGCTTGGGGTGGACTTCCTCCCATGCCATGGGGCCCTAAGTCCTTTGCCGCGACAGACCTTATCATTGTCAGTTAATCCAATGTCGAAGAACGCTCCTTTTATCCGCTTATAAAACTAAAAAAAATATCTTAGGCAAAACTCGTCGATCGAGATACCACTGCCTGGGAACCTTCCTTCTACACCATCATTCCAGATGGTCTACAATGGGGAAGCACAACAGACAGCGGAAAATATCCCTATATCGTTGATACAGGGACTACAATGATGCATGTTCCACCTCGTAAGTCACGCCTCATACTTCATCTCTTGGGACTTCAACTGACCACCCCCTGAAGCATTGGCCGATGCCATTGCCAGATCTTTTCTACCCCCAGCCACGTACATGCCACAATGGGGAGCATACTTTGCCGACTGTCATGCTGTCCCTCCTCGATTTGCGGTCATTATCTCGGGCGTTCATTTCTGGATTAACCCAGCCGATCTTATATATCAAGAACTTACTGATTCAACTGGAAAATGTGCCCTTGCCATTTCGACTGGTGGTCCCGGGCCGTACATTCTGGGGGACGTATTCTTGCAGAACGTCGTGGCTGTCTTCGATGTTGGGGGTGCAGAGATGCGATTCTACCCTAAACAGTAGTCGGCGTGGTTAACAGTAACGGTAGTTCAACAAGGCTACATGTTTGGAACTCACCAATACTTGTGAGGAGGGATGTTGTATGTACCCGGGTGGAAGGAACCTGGGCTCTGTCTGGAAGCCTTCAAGAGTGGCATAGTAACTTGCGGTATGAGAGAAATCGAGGAAAAAAGGGAGAAAGCAGGTATAGGGCCTTCATAGGGTACCTAGTATACCGGCAGTGTACAATACTTTAGCTGGAGACAGAAATTGATGTCTACAATTCAAATTACTGACCTTATTTCAACAGTCAAATAGATGTTATAATGTATTTCGGTTAGTAAACTGACTGCTCACGCAGGGAGTGACGAGGAACTGTGATAATTCTTGACTTCCGCAGGAAGAGGCTCCAATCGTGTCAGATCAAACCAGAGGCTTCTGTGTAAGCTTTGACAAGTACAGGCAACACGTTCCTTGTACACTTTCGCGATGGTTGTGTTGATGGATGCAATAGAGGGTTCAGCTTCTATTTTGAAGAGCCTGCATGAAAACAAGATCATGCGGGTATGCATAACCCCAGGCAGGATATCTCCCCGTCAACTATAACAGACTCTTTGTGTAAGTTGAAGCCAAAGCCAACGCCAACGCCAACGTAGATTTTAAGCATTTTGTTCACAAGATACACGATATCATGTTATCTGCAGTGAAACGTCATTCACCGGGATCCTTATCGCGATAACCTGCAGTGGAAGCTTGTGAGTGTTGTTCCGGCTGTTTGTCATCCATCTGCTACTTGTCTCCTGCCGTATGCCAAGCATCTATTTTCAGTCACGAGATCCAACAGGTAGTTATACTTGACCGAGGCAAGTCCAGCTGGCCTTGGTCAGACCTCAAACCACCACAAAGACAGTCTCGCCATTTTCACCTTTGACATTCACGGTTAACATCACGAGCGTGGCGCGAGACCATCATGGAGGGCATCATCGCTGGACTACCCTCGCCTGCGCAAATCAGGGGCCGTGAAAACACATGAGCCTTTAGCAAGGTGCGAGGTAAAGATTTCCTTGTGTCAGCCTCCAAACTCTTCATCGCTTTGATTGTTGATGAATCCCGAGCCTCTCTCATCGTTCAAGCGAGCGAATCCGATGCACCGAAGTTCTATTATCCTGAAGCCGCAAGGCGGTGTAAGGACTGGATTGGACCGGTGTGGTATGGCATGGCACGGCAAACCAACCAAATCTGGGGTGAGGAGGGGACCCCACGTCCTGAGACTCATGATCATGGGGAGCCAGATGCGAGGGCCCTGAAAATGCATCATATCACGATACCAAATCGAATGCAGGACAGGTCAGAAGATGGATGGCCCAGATATAACACGCGTTACAATGCAATAATCGGTCGAGAATGTCCCCCAGGAACCGGCAAGTCGTTGATTTACGAAACAAAATTGCCAGTCATGATATTGTAGAAACACGACACGACACGACTCGACACAGGAGTGGTGCCAACCCGGGCAGACCCGGGGTCAGAAAAGGTCTCGTGGGCGGCGCTCCCAGTGGCGGTTCCTGCAGCTCACCCCAGACGGCATGCGGTTGACAATGACTGAGAGCACTGGAAAAGAAGTGATCAGATTCGGATCTATCAATGACAATGCCTGTTTGCTGGAGCTTGAGCTCGAACTGGACCTGCACACTAGGTTCGGCCTCTCGTCGGTGTCTGGGATGAAGCGTGTAAATGCGCAAAACCCAGGGCATTCTTCTCCATGGCCACAGTGTTTTGTCGATCACCATTTGACGGATCTTTAACGCTGAAGATGGCCCTTGAATGTCTGATATATGGTCGCGTTCCCCGGGCGTGACCGGGAGGATCCGGAGGCAGGTTTCCATGAGACAACTGCAACGAGGGTTGAGCTAGCCGCTAGGTATGACTTTCTGGGCTCTGCGGCTTTCCTACCCCACCATTTCATCGGCAAAGGGAAGGGAAGGGAAATTTGCAGAGTGGAGGCCAAGAAGATAGGACAAATTGGAGTCTACGGATAGCCGGGGGGTTCTTCAACCCCTCACCCCCGTAAGAGACCGGGACAATGCCAGGCAGGGAGGGGGTTTTTGGATACCCGGCCTTCTGTACCAACCCTACAGGACCGTCTCCGAGTTACCTTACAGGGCGTCTCAGCCGTCCCGGGGCGATTCTACACACACGCACGGCGTCAATCCCGAGCGGCGGGGGGCTTAGGCCCGCGGCAGTGGATCACCAACGCGGGCTTTAGCGGGGCAGCGACGTAATTCAATTGGCCTGTCTCCATTTCATCGTCATTCATGATGGAGCCACGACCGTGAGAAAGACGATGCAAGCCGCATGCTCGACATGGTTTTTTTTTCTTCATCCATGTTTGTGACTGAGCAAACTTGGTTCTCTTGACCAAGATAGTGCTTCTTTCCACTACTTGGCAGTCATAAATACAGCAACAGCAACAGCAATAGCAACAGTGACACTGGGGTAAAAGCTTTACCATATCAGGTGTTGACTCCATCACTTTTCGTCCCGGAGCTACCTTGCCTTAGCTAACTACAGATACCTTACCCTTACCTTACCTCACCTTGGGCCTCCGTCACTTGACCTCTTTGATCCTTTCAACTTCCTCTCCCCTTCTAGTACAGCTTGGTATTCTGCAGACCGACTAGCCAGAGTACAGTAGCTGCTGCCCATCCATCCCAATTCCTCTCCTTTCCATTCATCCATAAATTACTACCCCTCATTCAGTCCCCCACCTCATCGTCAAACAGCTTCTTCCCGGAGTCTTGGTTCCCTTGCCCCGGGTCTCTATACAGAAATTCTACTTCTGCATCTGTATCTACGGCTGTTTACAGATCACATCGACGTTGTTTGATCCTTACCCTCGTCGGCCAATTCACCCTCGACGTGGCACATACAAACAGATTCAGAGTGCTGTTAAAGACAAACCAATTCTTTACCACAAAACTACTGCTATTTCTTGCAAACTAGCACAGTTCTTTCGCATCGATACGACTATATAGGGTTGATCAGGCCTGCCATCGACTTGAGCTAGGAGGGAAATTGTTGTCCATCTGTTTGCCGTGCCTTCCTCAACTGATCTCAGCTGAGCTACCTTCGGGCTCAATCCCCATCGGAAAGAACCTGCCCAGCTCCCTCTTTCTTACTCTTACACTACCTCGGCTCACACGACTCCTCTCCTCTACCGCTCTCGTCTTCTTTTCGATTGGGTCACCGTCACCTCTAGTCTCTTTCCGTTTCATGTCTCCGCAGTATTGGAGCTTCATCACATTTGATCAATCACTTGCTCTTCTTACTCTCGAACCGTAACCGATCTGTTCAGCAACAAACTCAATCCACGCCACTCAACTTACACCCCGTTCCGCCGCAAACTACCAACCAAAATGCCTTCTCGAACTAACGGCGTCGGCGTTCAGGCCGAAGATACCAGGATCTGTGTGGTTATGGTCGGTCTTCCCGCCAGAGGCAAGAGTTATATCGCCCAACGAGGTAAATCTTATCGCTACCTGTAGCCTATTTTGTCCAATCATGACTTACTAACTGCTTCTTAGCCCAGCGGTATCTACAATGGCTCTCTATCCCAGCCCAAACCTTCAACGTTGGTAATTACCGCCGCAATGACGCACCCCAGCCCAAGGCCGACTTTTTCGATATCAACAACCCTGAAGGAGAGCGCACCCGCCGTGCTGCCGCCGAAGCTGCTGTTGCCGACATGCTCGCCTGGTTCCGCTCCGGCGGTATTGTCGGTATACTTGATGCTACGAACTCGACTTTGGAGCGTCGCAAATGGGTATTGGAAGTGTGTAATGATAACGGTATTGAGGTTCTCTTTGTCGAAAGCAAGTGCGACGACGAAGAGCTCATTATGGCCAATATCCGCGATGTTAAGACTACTAGCCCGGACTACCGCGGACAGGACCCTGAAACTGCCGCCCTCGATTTCCGTAATCGTATTCGCAACTACGAAAAGGTGTACTGCACTATTGACGCTGAGGGCAAGGAGTCTCACCTAACTTACCTCAAGATCATGGACGTCGGCAAGCAAGTTATCATCAGCCGCATTCGAGATTATCTTCAGAGCCGAATTGTCTACTATCTTATGAACCTTCACATCCGCCCTCGCTCAGTTTGGCTGTCAAGGGTAAGGCAATCGCATCTGTTCTTCCAAAAGACTCGCTAACATACAGTGTAGCATGGTGAATCCTTGTATAACATCGATGGAAGAATTGGTGGTGATACCCTTCTCTCTCCTCGCGGTGAGCAATATGCCAGGAAACTTCCTGAGCTCGTCCGCAAGTCCGTTGGTGTAAGTCTAGCTTCATTGGAATGCCATTTTCGTTGCTGACGTTCTTCAGGACGATCGCCCCCTCACAGTATGGACCTCAACTTTGCGACGCACCATTGCCACTGCTCGCTTCCTCCCTCAACACTACAACCAGCTTCAGTGGAAAGCACTTGACGAGCTCGACTCAGGTGTCTGCGACGGTTTGACTTACCAGGAGATCAAGGATCGATACCCGGAGGACTTCGCCGCACGTGACGAAGACAAGTACAACTACCGCTACCGTGGCGGAGAGTCGTATCGCGACGTTGTCATCCGCCTTGAACCCATCATCATGGAACTCGAGCGTAGTGAGGACATTCTCATCGTCACTCACCAAGCTGTGCTGCGATGCGTGTATGCTTACTTCATGAAGAAGGATCAGACTAAGAGCCCCTGGATGAACGTTCCTCTGCACACATTGATCAAGCTTACTCCAGGAGCTTATGGCACCGAGGAGGTCCGTTACGAGGCCAATATCCCTGCCGTCAGCACTTGGAGAGGCAAAGGCAGCACCGCTAAGCACGAGAATCCAGCCCCTGATGTCTTATAAAGCGATATGTAACATCGGTGAAGGGGTCGATGAGGGCCTGCAGTCCGTGAGTTGACTGTGTATAGCGTTTCGACGCTCAGTGGATGCCTATTTTACGACTTGAAACGAGTACGCATGTGGAACAGATTTAGGGGTATGATGAAATGACAAAGCATCTTGAGGGTTATATCATGACTATTTGCTATGAGGATGGGAGCTTGGACGCTATCTGCAGGAACTAGGGGTTGGGAAACAAAGCTTACACGATAGGGTGTCGCGAACGACACAATGAAAGGGCCTCGGTATGGCTCTGTACAGGATCAACGGCGTTCTTTTGCTATTTGTCTGATAGCGGATCAGGCTGGATAATGACAAGTGTCTCTACAAAATGATTTCAAAGGACATAACCACTATACACTACAAGATTATCATGACCAACATGGAAGACTATTAGATGTGATATAAACACCTGCTCTTGAATCCTTTCGAAATATTGTCTGGCATAGAAGCACGGTCTCTGTTTTCCTCGATTCATAGCATCTACATTTCTTTTTCTTATTCCCCAGGGCTTCCCTTGGTCTTCTGTCCGTTATACCCAGGATCTTTCCCTTCTATGGTCTTAGACCCTTGTTACAAGCTTCTGCCCGTAATAGTAAGGTTTGTGAAATCGGCCGTACAGGGGAGTGTGGATGATGAATTTCGGCAGTTTTCATCTCTGCTATCCAAGTTTGCCAGCTTGAATATCGTCGAAACAGGATCAGAAGTTGCCTGCGATTGCCTTCAGTAGTGTTCTCCCAGCATGATACGGCAACGGCGAATATCTCTCCTGTCAGCCTCTTACCCAACCTGACAATATACATCAGCGGATTACGTCGGGTGGAGACTGTGGAGAGAAAGACGGGGCGAGCCGGGGTGAGCCGGTAGTTGTTTGGTGGGGTCGAGCTGCATGCCCGAGCATGTAAGATAATAGTTGTCTTGAAACAGATTCAAGTCAAGATCGGGCTTCTTTTTTCCCATGACTTTCGACCATTCTCTTAAGCTTACATGCTATTTGCCCCCTTCAGACACAGGGATAGAGACAGTTCACTTCAGGCTCACCAGGCCGACTTGGTGGTATCTCGCCTGGACAGACATGCCTTTAGTATCACTGTGAACGTCTTGGTTTCTGCGCTTTCCTCGACGATATACCTCAGTCTTTGTGGCCATGGGAGCTTCCGTTCAATTTTCCCGTAGAACTTGGTAAGCTTTGAAGACCAGAATTTGTCGTTGTATCGGTACTGGGTTTCCAGGTTTCCTCCTGTGGCTTGTTTTCTTCAGCACTCTGACGTTTTCGTGGAGCAAGCTTCCCAATCAAGGATGGAGGTCGAGATCGGCCTCCACCGCGGTACTTCTCCAGACTGCGTGTGGTTTTGGACCAAGCTGGCCAAGAACGACGGAATCTTCCGGTGGTTGGTGAAGTGACAGCTGGCGCCGCAGGAGCACTATGTCTAGAATTCAGTTGATGAAGAAATATGTTGTTTGGATGATCATGGCAAGTGCAGCGACAAGGGGCGAGGCTGGGGCCCGAAGCCTTCACAATCTTGGCGATAAGCTCAGCCATGGATAACTCGATGTGAAGCTTAACAAGATATGCAAGCGGGTGAAATTCGACGTATCTGATAGAAAATTAGAGTGAGCGCGCGACCTAAGGAAGTCCAACATACAAAAAGGTATTTCGTAATGACATTGAAGCAATGATCAAAATCTAGACCCTAATGTTAGTCGCGCCACACAATGGCTTTGACAAGTGAAACTTACATCCATTGAAATAGAAATAACGACCATGACCAGGTTGAAGCGATATAGCACGACATACTTTGTGAGGCCATACGAGATAAGGGAAGATCGGACGAGATAGAGAAAGTAGAAGTTCAGAGCCAGGTCAATAACTGCAAAAATACCTTTCTCGATTCGGTCCCAAACAGAGTTGATGTCGATATAGGTCTGACTAATTTGCAGGCGAGCAGGAATCCAGATACAGAAGACTGAGACGTTTATGGCAGCAAGGATAGCAAAGATTCCCCATTTCAGTCGTCGGACGATGGTCGGGGAAACGTGGAGAAGGGCAATTCGGTTGACAATAATCTGCATGATGCAATGGATCTGAAATACCCAGAGGAACACTATACACATTAGCCAGAGCACATGATGATGTTTCAGGATATCATACAGATGAAGAAGTATATTAAAAACCTATTTTGACATCTGTTAGCCAATGCACGAGCCCATATAAGTAACAAGCCGAGAAAGAAGACATACCCAGGACGAATGGTTCCACGAACATAACCCCATCCCAGGCCTCCGATAATTCCACTGGAGACCAGTTCAAGCCATATCAGAACCATATAAGTCGTGATTCTTCTGGCGCGTTTCCATTGATTAAAGGTTTGAATGCACACGCGAACAAGTCCAAAAATAGCCAGGCAAAGGGTCATGCCAAAGACGATGCTGACAATGGCCCAATCTGCGCAACTTGGTTCATGGTATTCGAACCATGGTGGAACAAGATATCCGTATTTCTTCATTGTATCATGGCTGCCAGGCTGGTCAAGAGCGGGAGGGCCGAGAGATTCGTAAATCGTGTAGCAAAGTACAACAGCGAGGGTACCACGAAGGGAGCCGGGGTCGGAATTGATATTGGATGGGATTGTTGTAAGAAGCAAACACTCGATCCGCACGCCACCAAGTCTTGGATACGTTTTAACAGGCCTAAAGTCTGAGGTGCTGTCAAGCTGGCAGGTTAAGCGGAAGAGAGGAGCCGGCGCATTGCAGGCTGCAGGTAGATCCCAGACTGACGACTGGACGTTGAGGACGTGGCGATCTGCTGTGGCAGACTTGGGGACCGGCAGTCCGATGGGCCGGCTGTGGAGGGAGAGTAACTTTTAAGATGGACTTTCTTTTCTTTTCTTTTTCTTTTTTCCCCTTTACTCAAGGGATAGAGCGCAGTTCCCAAGACGGCATCTATAATGCCGAGACATATTCTCAGGTGCATCTGGCGATCGACTCGATCTGGGTTTCCCTGGTCTTTGGCGCCGTGTTATGTCATTATCCACAGCAATGGGACATTAAACATGTCGAACCCCGGGTCACTTCGGCTGATGATTGATGAAAGTAACGATAGCGATCGATAGAGTTTGTCGGAGCCACGCTACCACGGTTTAGGATGAGACCGTCGATCTTGGCGGGTGTGATACGTCAGAGACAGCTACAGGCCACAGCTCCCTGCTTGGCTTTCGGCTTTTGCCTCTGCTGCGCCGTCGTGCAATTGCCGCTGAAACGTTGTTTAATGAATTTGGGAGATTGCACGGTATTCAATTCTTTCTGCGTGGACGTTTTCTCGGTAGTGCAGTGGTGGCAAGTGAAACACGCAGGAGGTATGCAAGGGATATACGTAGAACAAAAGCTGACTGGGGTAGGAGAACAACAGTGCTTAAGGAAGGTGCCGATGGAGGTCGTGGGTGATAAGGAATATCTGGCTGTCAACACCAAGCAAAGCATCACCACCATGTTCGTGATTAAATGACACACCATGGAATGAGATTATGTATTTAAAGCAGGGCGTTGTAACTGGAAGCCATAGAGACTTGAACTTGCATGCTCATGACCATCAAGTCCTACACGGCGTAGACAAACATGGCATTTTACTTCCAACCTCCCATCTTCGGGAATTATCTGCTGACGCCAGCACCGAGAGCCATCCACTCAACTCTGGTAGTCACCCTCCCGCATAATACCGTGCCTTTGTACTGGCAGCCTGCTCCGCGATACATCACTATTCCTGCTACCAGAATCAAGGTCATCTTCCACCGCGCGGGAACCATTCTCGCCTCCAACGATGCCTACTATAACCATCAGCCTTCTCGAGAGACAGTGCTGGGGAACGTGGCTTGGTGGTCTAGGGAACATGGACTTGCGGATCGAGCATATTCCGGGCAGTGTACGTTATATATCACACACAGCCACCTCTCCACCCTTCAGATACTTCCAGGAACAGGGCCTGTAACGCCGCCAGATACCGTGAGAAAGGTCTCGTTTGCAGAGCAGCTACCTGCGGGGGAGTTCCAGTCGCTGATGCTTCAAATAGCCATGAATGGCTACGGGGCGTTTATCTTGGTCGACGTAAGTACATGGTCGACATAGACATAGAGAGAGCAGCCGTCTAACCCACAGTTCAACAGCATGCTTACGTACCTCTCCAGCTTCTGGCACAAGAAACCCATAGGAACCCAGTCCCGGATCCTCCTCCATCGCCTCCTCCAACCCCCCCTCCTCAGCCCCCTCCAAGTGACCCGGCCAGCACGAGTGAGCCGCAGCGTTCTAACACAGTGAATAGTACTCGTAGCCCACAAGAGCCAGCACCAGTAATCCCGGACTTGAGTCAACCAGAAGGGGATGATGCGCAAACTGACACTCAAAAGGCTGATAACCCTCAGCCTAAGCCAGCCGAGAGAGAAGACGGGGGCGTTTGCAAGCGGTTGAGGGGGAGAGCTGTGTAGCTAGCTATGTTGACTCTTAATACTTCTCCGCAGTTTTGGTATTATTAGCTTACTCCAGTCCTTTCAAGCAAACGGAGCTTCTCAGTATGCAGGTGTGATCGTGTGTCGTTCGTAGATGTTGTCACTGCCAGCCCCTGATCAACTCCTGATCACGACCAACCCGCGCCAAATTCGACGCGTTGATCACAAACACAAGACCTCAGTGAATAAAATCTAGTCTCAAGCGCAGTTGACATAATACAAACCCTCACTCCAACATAGTTGCAAGTGATTTGAGTTACAACGATCCCCTCTTTCTCAGTATTCTTACCATCATCACTACAACATCCCCATCTCATCACTCCCTTTCTCTCACTGCTTCCTTCAGGATCAGCTGTGCACGACATCAGAGAAACCAAGCACCATGGATCTCTGCATCACTGCTGAAGAACCCTTCGCCTATGAGCCCCCCAAGACCAAACCTTTCGCTCCGGTCTCACGCTCTACCGCTGGCACCAACACCCCTCGCAAGACCTCAACTCCTCGTCCATTTGGCTCGCCAGCTCCTCTTGCCCCCATCTCGACAGCCTCAGACCTCGAGTTTGATCTCATTGTTCACGATCCCTTCAATGACAGCTCTTTGACTTACCCTTGGGACCTCCCCTCGACACCCCTGCGTATCCCACTTGATACATCCAGAGTCCATCTTCTCACTCTCTTGCGAGCCCAGCTTCCCGTGCCCGAGACTTCCAACAGCAAGGTTCGTCGAAGCCGCCCTGTTCGCCGTCCCAAGCTCATCGCTGCTACTCTGTACTGGACATTCCGCGGCACGATTCTTCCGCTTGGGCCCAGCGACAAGGAGTGGCACTATCGTGACCCCATCACCAAGACAGATATTATGGGTCGCACTGAGCTGGAGTGGTTTCTCCTCAAGGAGATGATGGCTTCCTCTGGAGGCGCTCTCAAGTGCTACTTTGCGATTCGCGGTGAGGCCCTTCCAGCTAAGAAGACTACTGGCTGGTGGTTTGGGAGCAGTGCCTAAACACTCCACCTATGTTCGGTCATGTCTTTTTTGAAAGCCATTTTCAGAACTGACCAAATGCAAACACAGCAGTGCAAAGATCTTGGGTGACTTATGGGAACAATGACAAGGCATTGTTTTGGAAGTGAGGAATATGTGTGCGAATTTGATGGATGCTAAAAGCATAATAAATAACTACGAAAGGGAACTCAGCTGGTACTGAACCGTACATTATGTAAAATGTATAATATGATTCACAAAACAAAAGTTATTTATTTGCTTGTTCAGAAGCAGTCTTGCTCATCCTTAAGTTGGTAACTATATTGACCTTGTCACACATCGGACATAGGGTATGCACGGGTCACACCTTGGGAGGGAACAAACTCTCCGATGACATACGAACACGACAGATTTCGCTATATTAACACTCACCAGCAGATTGCATGAACACGAAAAACCCGAATAGATAGAACTTAAGACAATTCAACCTCGACACGATCAAGTCCAAACTCCATATTTAGCTTAGCCTAGGTATAATCAGAATAACCCCTGAGATCCACGCGCCCCCAAACTGCTCATAGGCCAAACATCACTCTTCTTCCGTCTTTTACTTTCTTCGACTCTGGAATTAATGCGCCCCCTTGGCAACAACTGCATTGCATGCTCAACCAATCTCCAGCGTCTCCAAACTCCTCCATGTACACCTGATTGCTTGCTGAGTCCTTTTCAGATAAAACCGAGGTAAAAGCAAATGCATATGGCAAAAACAAAAAACAAAAAAGGGTAGCCAGGATTTTCGACGTCGACCTGTGCCGTGAGCCCTTGTAGTTATACATGAGTGACTGCAACTCCATTACCCAAATTGATCCCTGGATCCCCCTTCCGTCTCTATGTATTGATTCTGACGCTCGAGAAACAGGCCCATGACGATTTCGTTTACTGTCATTATGTGCGTGTTCAACAACACGCGCAAGCTTCGTCATCTGTTGCTCTGAGCCTCAAATCGCTGCTGAACAAGAGCAGCCGAACACTGCTGAGTGCGCCTCATGCAGAGACATCCTAAGAGCATTCGCTATGCAATGGCAACCATCTCCATGTAAGGATGGACAACGATGAAACAACACGCCGCTCCATATGCGTTCATTTTGTCACAACCAAGCATTTTTCCAAGAGCCGGGCCCAAAGCGGAACCAAGCGAGTCAAGACGCCGCCATGCACCATGATGCAAAATAAAATGCACAAAGAATTTACCATGCGAGATAATGAAGCAACCCACCCCTTACTGTGCAGGTGGGTTACCCTTAAGTCGTTTTGGCATCCGTGGTGTAGGAGGTTTGGCGTTGCGAGGTATTCCGTTAGCATTAGGTGTAGGGGCTCCAGACCCGTCCTCGTCCTTTACTGCCGATGGCCGTCTCCGCTTGTTCGAGGCAGGGGATGTATTTGCGCTGGGGCCGCTCGAGCCTGTGCCTTGTTGGCTTTGTTGGATCTGCATTCCGGGGGCTTGCATGTGACCTTGTGCCGGGCTGCCCATATGCGGTGATCCAGGTAGGTTCATATGAGCCGCAGCTGGGCTGGCGCCCATGGGAAACTGTCCAAAGCTAGGCGTGCGAGCACCGGGGGGCATTTGTTGACCGTTCATGTTGGGGGGCACTCCGTTGATCTGTGTTGAGACGTACTGTTCGAGGGCTTGGTATGGGCCAAGGCCGGGATTCGAATGGTAAAATTGGAATAATGGGTTCATCTGTCCCATCACTTCAACAATCTGGACATACTTATTAGCCTCACTCTTTACTTACGATGAGTGAGCCGTCCCTACCTCAAGAAATTGGAAGACAGCCTCAGTCACACCCTTACTATTCACAGCCGAGTCTGGCAGATCGACCAAGACCTCTGGTGGCTGTGTTTGAGGTGACTTCAACTGCCTACCTTTGCCCTTCTTGGACAATTCGGGTGACTTGCCGTCCTGTGAGTTAGTCTTGTGCCAATCCTTCATCCACATGTGGGCGGGTTTCGCGGCATCAATGACCTGTTTCCGTGAGATGAATTCGTCATGACTCGTGGTGAGAAACTCGAAAAGCTCGATCTTCTGCTCGGCGTCGAACTGTGCTCGTAGTGTACCGCTCGCGACCAGCTATTATCAAAGTTAGCTCCTTATGATACCATGATCAACCAGGTTGGCTTACATGAGATCCAGTCTCGAACCAATAAACGAGACTGGCCTTGGAGTTCTCGATACAGTGGCAGTCTCCAGGTAGCGGTCGATCTGTCACACCCTTATCCATGATCAACTGCATGTTCTTTACACCACTACCGAAATGAGTATGGAAGTATCGAGCAATCGCGGGGTATGCGATTTCATATTGCTTGTCGGTCGTATCTTCCGCATCAGTGATGTGTAATGAGTGACGGAAGACACCATTCGGGGAGAAGAATCGCATCACGAAGCCGATCCAATAGGAGAGGTCATCTCGACCTTTAGAGCCCTGTGAGCCTCGTTAGCATACCGTCAATAACCGCATCAAGGTATAACCTACAGGGAAGCCGCTCAGGTGCTCGCTGAACTGCATCAGTTTCAGCAAACATTGGCCTTTCATGCTATCCCGTCGCTGCTGCTGAAGGATCTGGTTCTGTATCGCAATCTGCTGTGCAGCAGCGGCATTCATCTGATGCTGCTGAGGCTGAGGCTGGGATTGCGGTTGAGCCTGTCCCTGAGGTTGGGATTGAGGCTGAGGTTGAACCTGTGCTTGGGCAGGGGTTTGCGGCACCTGAGGTTGACTCTGGCCGGGTGGTAGCTGAGTTGGCTGGGCGGGAGTTGAGCTGGGAGTTTGAGCCGGGGTTTGAGGCCCCGTAGGAGCGGGTGTACCAGCCTGCGAGGACTGCTGAGGAGTATGTTGAGTTTGCTGTTGACCGGGCTGCTGCGGCTGTTGCTGTTGCGGTTGCGGTTGTGGTTGAGGCTGTTGTTGTCCCTGCGACTGTTGACTCTGTTGATTCGCCATCTGATTTTGAAGAGCAAGCTGGTTCTGTTGCATGGCTTGCATGCTCTGGGCACTCATCTGCATAGGCTGCCCTGGGTTGGGCCCGCCTTGCATTTGCTGAGCATGGGCAGCCTGCTGTTGTTGCTGTTGCTGCTGCTGTTGGTGTTGTTGTTGTTGCTGTTGTTGAAGAGCAAGCTGCTGAGCCATAATCGCTTGGGCCTGAGGATGTTGTCCCTGATCTGTTAGCTGGAAAAATCGCGATGTGGCAGCTTGGGTATCAGTTTTACTTACTGGACCACCCATCCCTCTTCGAAGTTGGTGAATTTGCTGAGGGTTGAGCTGGCTAAATTGAGCCATGTTCATGGGGATGCCACCCTGCATGTTAGCCTGGAAAGCTTGTTGAGCCATGAGTTGTCGCGCTTGTTGTTGATGAAGTAACTGTTGCTGTTGCTGTCGCATCGCGGCCATCGCTTGAGGATTACCGACTGTGGAGGAGCCAATTAGCGCGTGCGCTGAGACAGGGGATGGCCAGGACGGTGCCAGCAGGATAATACATACAATGTTGTTGCTGTAGCTGTTGCTGCAGCATTTGCTGCTGAGCGGCAGGATTGAGGTGCTGCAAAGCATGAGCATTTGGGTTCGCACCCGGCGGCATGCCGCCCATGAGGGCAGGGTTTACTTGTGCTCCGGGAGCAGAGACCATAGGCCCTCCGAATTGATGAGGCATTCCGCCAGGAGCGCCTTGCTGGCCTGGGTTATGAGGCATGCCACCGGGGCCCATAGGGTGACCGGCAACACCTGGATGCCCCATACCGGCAGGATGCCCAGAGAAATTTGGGCCCATACTGGTTGCCATCATGACTAAGTAGTCGGGTCGATTATCCACGGCGTGGATATCGACAGTCGCGTTTGAATACTATCGCATGCGTTGAATAATAAGAATGAGCGAAGGTTGGCCGACAACGCGAGGGCAAGTCGATTGCTGAGTATTCGAAGTGGCGGAGGTGGTGTATACTAGATATTTCGCGTGTCGCGACGAGACAGGATCGGGGGCACGGTGCGATGGCGATCGTGACTGAAACCAAAGAGAGCGAGAGAAGGATCGACGAGCGAAAAGTGAAATATGGTATAAGATCGTGGAGCGTCAAGGCGATGTATGTCGACAGAGCATCGGTGTGGGCGAAAGAGAGAATAAATTGGTTGTGTGGTTTCGCGCTGCGAATGCGGACAAGAGAGAGAATGAGGCCGACTGACGGGGGGGAAAGAGGAGGCAGTGGGCGAATAGGGCGACGATGGGGCGAGTGGCACGTCACGAGATCCCCAGCAGGACCGAGAGCAGCGAATAGGTCGGTGAAAGTAGCCGGTGAGTGATGAGGAAAAGTGAAGCCCAAAAAGAGCGCAAATTAAAGTGTTGAGAAAGGAATTGGTAGATTGTCGACCGACGGGAACTGGACCCAGGAGAATGCGAAAGACGCGGGAGAGCGATGCCACAAAGAGGGTTGATCCGCTTTCAGTTACTGGGATGGGATGGGATGGGA
>JAALXI010000380.1:0-36032 GCA_012977755.1 Fusarium nurragi | reverse complement strand
GTTGGAGTTGGGGATGGGGCTGGTGATTCTGGGGTCAAAGCCTTGCTTCAGCATCACCTGGTGAGGCTCTCGTGAGGCTCAAAGCTGCCCCAGGCTCCAAGGGACTTCCCATTGCCGTCACCGAATAGTGGACCAAGTTCACTTCAGCGGATTGGCCCCCCCATCAATGAACCGATGTTAGACGAGACGGTCGCTGTTGGTTGGTGAGCAGCCAGTACAGAGCAAGCGAAAAGACACACCCTCCACGCTCCCTCTTTCCATCACACACACCATGTTTGCGACTCTTTTGGTGGTATTTTCTACTCAAGGTCGAAGGATCAGTATTGGCATTTCTGGGCATACATAATTTCTGCTAACCAAGTCCTCACGTCATTGGCCGTGGTCCGTCATCAAACGTCTCGTTACCTCTGGCCATGCTTTCCATGGCTCTAGGCTTGGTTTTTCTCGCCTTCTGCATGTTAGGTTACTGCGATGTCGTAGTGTATAGGCATCAATGAAGCGATTCCAGAGGCAGCCTCTTCCAAAGCCAATCTCACCTGCAAGAAAAAAATACGGTGCCGGATACGAGCCGCTTGCTATGCTTCAGCTCGCATGGCTACGGGCCGTATATGCCTACATGAACATCACAACACCACAGAGGTCCGAGACCGAGACACTGTAGTCCAGCACGGCACAAATTAGGTCACCCACCTGCTTCATCCTGCTGTTGGTTGTAACTGGCCAGTCTCGTGATTTCGTTCCTCCGTGGACAGGGGAGATCTTGGGGTCGCGATCAGATCTCGGGATATGTTTGGCTGAGAGATGGGTTGGGTTACGCAGCCCAGCTTTCCTATCTCAGCAACTGCATTGCACATCCTTGCCAAGGATGAGGTGCAGGCACTGCCACCCTTGGCAAGACTTGATGGTGTTAGTCACAGACTCTTATCTTGGCTCAGAGCTTGGAGGAGGCCTTAGCTAGCACAAGTACCTCGACGTTAGTGCCTTGAGATGAACAGGGGTATCTTGTCCGCCGAAGAATGTGAGGTGATAATACACTAACGCCTGCTGCATTATCTTGGTGGCAAGTGCCACGGAGCCTATCTCTCCTCTGTCAAGGCGCTATTCTCCACGTGATGAGCTTCCACTGCTTCTAGAAGCCATCCCGCAGTGCGAGGTACATGGTACGTAATCAGTCCTCCTCCAGATCACCCAGGATCTCCTTGAACGTAACAATAAGCTTAAATCATCGGCATTTTATTGACCCCGGCCCACTAATTTTGGTACGCGATGCCCTTCGAAATACCTGCGCTATCCACTTTAGCCTCATTCCAACAACTCGTTGATCAGCGAATCACACCTTGTCACGGCGGCGCGTTGCATAGCGATTACATACATTTTCTCTATTCTCAGCAGATGCCAATTCTCTGCGACTCACGCGCATACATTACGCTAGCCTCCATTGTCTCCGTTTGATGAGTAATGCTTTCCGTTCATGGCATGCCGTAAAATATACGGTAACGGCACGATGGTCCCTGCCTTTCGTAGGGCAAAAGAGACGCCGGGCGCGGAGACGCTGACGCCCAGCTACTGTGAACGACGACAACTACCAAGGCGGAAAACGAGAGACGCAGCAAGACGAAAGAGTAGGATTTGCTTGGTCCACCCTAAATGGCACTTTGTCCTCACAGAAACGGGGCGCTTATGCCTAACACAAGGATACTCTTCTCTTACAGGTCACTGGCTTGTCTTTTCCACGACACGCAAGGCTTACACGGGGGAAATAACGGGTCACACATCTTCTGCGATTGGGTCCGACCCTCCGGCTGCTGTCTCGGGGCGGACCCAGCGGGGACTATCCTCCCTCCCCCGGAGAGGACTTCGCTGCGGTGGTGAGACATCGCGTGGGGGCCTGCGTTTGTGAAGAAAAACGTAGCACCACCGACTTCTATTATGGGGAACATGGTGTCAGACCTGCCTATCTCCGTTCGGGAAGTAAAAAGAAATTCTGCCATGCATGTCCCAAAACACCGTGCCGTGTTCTGACTTGCTCATGATGCCGGCCCAATGCCCTTGAGTATGCGGCTTGTACAGATATTTGCCGTTATTGCCGTGCAACTGGCCGAACTGCAGTTCTTATACAGCACGAGGCTGTCTGTGGAAACTTCTTGGGCAGCTATAGATGGAACTTCGGCATGCAGAATATGAAGATCGGCCTCTTTGTTGCGAAAACGGCGGCCGATGCCTACAGTAAAACCTGGAGAGCCGGAGCTGAAGCGGATAGCTGGGGGGCCTTGAACAGATTCCGGCATGGAGTCGAGGTCGGCCGGGGAGTTTGAACAACATCGAATACACCCAACGAGACACGGCAGATAGTCCTTGTACGCTTGGGCTTCGGCGATCATCCTACCCTGTCTCTACTATTTGACATTGTCGAACCACCCACCCTAACAGTTGCGGCTCAGCATGTCCTATCCTGAGAAAAAGCAAGCCGAACTCCTACATGCAGGCCATTCGGAGCTTGTATCCATAGTCATTTGAAACCTATTAAACCCAGGATTTACTCTTCTCAGCCGCAGGGGGGCATCGAATTTGCCAGACCCCTCTCTGGCTATCTCTACCAAGAACTTGGCGATAAGGAATTTGACCGAAAAGCTCGCAAATCCGAGGTTGGGGTCGCAGTTTTTGTTAGTTGTCTTGAACATGTAGCACGAAAATTCAGCGGATGCGAACTGAGATAGTGTTCGGGCCTTTTCGGTTATCATCTAACAAGTGATACAGGAAGACACCCTTAGATCTAGTCTATCTGTTACACAATAGGCAGAACCACCTTTATTCCGTGAGCGTACCTATTGAGCGCGTGGAGTATAGAGATGGCTGTAGCCATGAAGTCCAACAGGGTTTCCAGCGTCCGCCTCCGCCCACAATCTTCTACTTAGAGATGGATGTTCAAAAGCCAAGTTCATACAAGGCGCCAAGTTGATTTAGAAAAAGCTTCTCAGCGCGTGACTTGTGATACAGAAACAGCGACAGCCATCCACGATTCCTCGGTGACAAAAGTGGCTGCAAGAGGACTGCATTTGCATCTGCAGATGGCGCAACGTAATCACACAGAAACAGAAAACGAACGAAACGGCAGAGGAAACGGAAACGTCCACCCCCTGCGACTTGGAGCGGAACGGTCGGCGGCCCCACGAGCGACCCATTGCCAAGCCCAGCGGGTGTCTTAGACCGACGAGGGTGGTGTAGGGATTAGCCACAGACCCAGCGGCGGAGTGGGCGCGGCGGAGCTACTCGTGGCAGAGAAGAGGAGAGAGGAGGACACGTGCCCTCCGCTGTCGACTCCGAGCCCGTGTCCGTGCCCGGACCCCGGAGCGGAGGCGTTACATCAGGGAAGACTTCTGTTGAAGGGTCTGGGGGAGAAGGAATCAAGGGAGGTCGGGAACAGATGTTCACCCGGAACGTTCATAGTCCAGCCGGTCATGTCACTCCTGCAGTTGACATCTCATTACATTACCCGAATGTCAATGCTACAGGTATCGCCAAGGTCGTCCTGAGTTGAAGAAGCATTTTGCAAGACATCGGCGTGATACAGGACAAAGAACGATAGCTATCGACGGACCACACGGTTGGTCACAGAATCAGAGCCAAGTGGCTAGTACACACCCAAAAATGAGTCGATGAGATCATCGATGGATATCACAATCGTTGAGGCGCATTCGTTATCAAGAGGCGGAATTGTTTCTCGAGTTTGTTGGTCAGAGGCATCATCAATCAACGGCCAATCTACTTGGCGACGAAATTTAAGACCACTTTAAACGACGTCACTATGCTAGACCGCCCGTTAGAATATGCCCGGGAGGAAACAAGCTGGCAGCTGGACGCTCCAAACATACCGTACTTAGTCCTGCAAGGCAGGGAAGCGATCCAAGATGACCTCGGATCCCAGAATCATCGGCCGGAGACAGGGCAGATTTGGGGGTGACCACCAAAGCACGACATACACAGCAAACAACACCCTCATTATCACAAGAAAAGCCAAGTAAATGGACAAGGCTTTTCGAGACACACCCAGGGACTTCGTCCTCGATGCTTGAGTCGATGAAGACGGGGAGGCAAAAACGCCCAGTCCGCCAAGAGAAAACAGGACGACCTCACCTAAACGTTCCCAAACAGGAGACCGACGCCTCAATCCTTGCTTGCAAAGGTCAACGTGCAGAGACTCGTCAAATGGCCCCTACTTCAGCCGTTTCTTCTAAGCGACAGCCATACCACAAACACCAACTCAATATAACTCACCAATGGTCATGCGTGGGGGAACAACGCACGCGACCACATTCAGAGCAGAGTCTTCTGCTCAACGATGCACGAAGTAAGAGCCCCCCCCTCCCCCTCATTTTAGAGCCTGTGGGAACCGCTCATCAAAGAGCTTGGCGCTTCCAAACTTTGTCTCCCCAACCGAGCGATGGCCGACTACCAATCTTATGCATCCGGGAGGCGCTCTGTGCATTACTATTGCTTGTGGACAAGGGGTCTCGGTTTCCAAAGAAGCAAGTGAGCTAATGTTGACAATCAGAAACTCGGGCTATTACCCATCTCCTGAGTAGCTGAACTCGAGTATCTTGGCATTGGTGCCAGGACAGACTCGCTTAACTTATTCGTTGTCAATCGAAGGATCAACACGGCATGGATGAGAGCAATATGTAGGTAGGTTGTGATACGTTAACGTCGTTTGATTAACATGGTGGGCTAGAACAGCAAAATATTCATCCGTCCAAAGCAAAAAAAGAGTTCCAATATTCGCCATTGCCCCCGAACACCCAAAGCACCTCTTCTCCAAGCTCGTTCCACCTGTCCATCATCTCTTCTTAAATCTTGGCCATGTGGTGAAGACAGCACATCCAATCTCCTCCAGGACCCTGCCTGAAGACGCTGTGGCACCAGGCCTCTGTCGCGACCATCTCGCCGTTTGTCAGCTTCCATGCGGTGACGCGGTAGTTGAGCGCCGAGGCCATGAGGTCGATCTCGACGAACTCGGGCTCGTCGTGGATCTTGTACGCGGTCCAGGGCTCGTAGTGCTCCTCCATGTACTCGTCGAGCGAGGGCTCGGTGCGCGGCGAGTAGATCTTCTGGTCGGGCTCGCAGAGGACGGCGTCCTTGGTGATGTACTTGCGCATGACCTCTGCCTTTTCGGATGTGAGGGCGCGCCAGAGCAGGGCTGAGGCGTCAAGGGTGCCCTCCTTGTTGCGGTGCTTGATTGTTCCCTTCTTGATTTCGCCCATGGTGATAGTTGTAGTTTGATTTGGTTTGGTGAGACTTTGTTTGGAGGTTGGATGGGGTAGAGATTCACATTTACAGTTGGAAGGACATCTAAAGCAATGCCCGTGATAAAACCTGACGTAGACATTGGGGTTTCTTGCATTTGCATCTTCAAAAACCTGGCATCGTCGAATCCCTGCCTGACCTGACGTCAGCGCCGCGCAACCCGCAAAGCAGGACCAATTGCAGCCAAAGCTACAATTCAACAACAGGTTCTGCTATTCCATCCTATACAAATATGATGCATGATACATGTGATACTCCCAGACTTGGATTTTTCAGGCTCTTCTAGAAGGCTGTCTTCTGTCCGTCATTGTAGCGCAGACTTGGCATTGAGAACCAGGCCGACATGCACACCACCACATTTCACCCCCATTCGCTATCGTGAGATGCGATTTATTCTCGGACGGGAAGGCGTTCGGCTTGACTTAATTTAGTTGACGAGAGTGAACGTCAAGTGTACTATTGAGAGTCTAGAGTTCGCGAGTTGTGGAGGGGTAACAAAAAGTGGATGTGACGTCAAACCTGGGTCCGGGGGAAAAGACACTTTTGAAGTGGTGAAGTTGGAAGAATAGCAATTAATGTAATAATTCCCTGTTTCATCATGTCGTGAGCTCGTTATATCCTTCGTCAAAACTAAATACACAAATTTCCCACTGGTATAGAAGGGTAATTCCGATGGGCGATAGCCAAATAACCCAGTGCACTAACAAATCGGACTACCTTGCCTGCGCCAGGATTGTAAAAAATAAAGCGGTTGCGTTATGCATACTTGTCTATCGTGACAAAGACACAACAAAGGAAAATAATGTTCGTCGAGAACAAAACTCAGTGGAATCTCTCCTTGATGTACACCATAGCTGCGAATCCCGCGCAGCATTTCGTGCTCATCTCATGCTTGCACCACTGACACTTGATAGTCATGGTCACGCTGCCCGCAAAGTCTGTCGAGCCGGAGCTCAGCACGCCGTCGGGGTTGGACATGGCCTCGTACAGTCTACTTGGCAAGTCGTGGTAGCGGCTGCAAGCGCAGCACTCGACGAACATTTTGCCGGTTGGCTCGCCGTGGTGCTGGTGATGCTCCAAGGTCGATTGGCGGCGGAGCGTCTTGATGGTTGCTTCGGGGTCCGAGAGGGTCGATCTATGGCCCAGTATCGGGCTCTGAACGGGAACGGGTGGTCGGAGACGCCCTTTGCTCCTCTCTTTGTGTTTTAATGTTGGGTAAGTATGTATGGGTGTTGATGCGAAACTTGTCTCAGTGGAGGAGTCGAGGGGTGTTCTCTTGTGGGGGGTTGCGTTTCGGATGTTTGCGTTTGAGAACGCTTCCATCACTCTGTTCGCTGCCTCCTGGATAGGATCTATCTCTGCGCATGATCCACTGAGATCAGAAGGCTCAAACCGATCGCTAGGAGCCATTCGTGGAGAGTTTGTATGTGACCAGTATGGGCTGACTGGTCCATGGTGTGCGATCATCGATGGCTTGATAGATGCGATATTGGGAGAATGACCCATTTCCGACTGAGGCGGAGTGGTATGTGGTGTGCTGAGAGGCGATATAGACTGAATCGCATCTGAATAGGAGGATTCGGAGGAACTCGTTGCAGGGCGACCGCCTGTTGGTGAATGTGCGGCTCCTGGGGAGAGATGCTTAGCTGGAGCATGAACGTGCTGAGTACGAATGGGCGCATTACTGCTAACATTCAGATCCTTCAAGGTATGCATATCCATCTTTGGTGGCACAGGAGGTCCAGCAGAAGGTGATCTTGTGTTAGCTTTGGACGAGCTCTCTTTGCTTGCCGTCGACGAAACCGATGCATGGGCAGAATGTCCTCGGCCGAACGCACTCTTGGCAGCCTCTCTAAGGTTCCATTTCGTGGCCACGGCGGGCTCTGATTCTGCAGTGATTGGTTTTGGGCGTACACCAGGCGACGTCTGTTCATAACGGATGCTCGGGGGGTTCTGCCTGAATAGCTTCTCCTTCGAGGATTTTGTCAGCTCCGACGACTTTCTCGAGTTAGGCCCCACAGGGGCGCTCTTAGCAGTCGATGGCTCGTCTGAAGCTGGCTGGGAGTTGTTGAGTCGGGTCAACAATGTAAGTGAGCCCCTCCTTTTTGAGCTTCTTCGTGGGGGTGTAGGAGGGATGGACAAGCCAGAAGCGGTCGATGAACGTCTGGCTTGAGACTGTGTTGAGGATACTGTCGGTGGTTTCGAGACCGTTATAGTGTCTTGTTGGGGAACGAAGTCCTTGGGCTTGATGTTCAGTGGAGGGACCTGTTTCATACTCTGGTTTGAAGCACGATGTGCAGGTCCAGCCTGCTGATCAGCGTCTTTGGGTATGGCCTTGTTCTCTTCGTTGTCCTTTGAAGAGGTAGATTTATCCGTCTCTGGATTTTGATCCTTCTTGACGTACAGACCGCCCCTTCTGTTGAGACCTTGGGCCTTGTTGTACAGAATCTCACTGTCAGGTGTGTGCACAGTTTTCTGATCACCTTCGTCCTCCGTATCATCGGCAACTGCGCAATCATCACTGACTGAGTCTCTTCTAGCACGAGCACTCCACAGGTAGATATTGACAGAGCCTCTTCTATGTGGTGATTTAGGCGACTTCGCTGATTGACCCCTTGCGCCGGATGTATTGATCGAGATAGGCGGGTACGCCCTGCGTTGGGCGTCTGCCTCCTTGTTAAGAGCTTGTTGAGCAGCACTAACCTTGAGGGGTGTGAAGGAGCCATGGCCGAGGAACGTCTTTCGCATAGCCGGATGGACCTTGTTATTGCCTTTAGCCTGATCCTCGAGTACTTTCTTGTGGAAGTCCTCTTTCTTCTTCTCCAGTTTGACTCCGCCCAGAAAACCAGTGGAACTGGTTTCGTCGAACGACGCCCGCTTGATCTCGAAGGATTTGCGGAAGATGGATGTGAGCGAACTGGAGCGGCTGCGCCTGGGTTCTTCGGGGTCATCGTTGTTTCTGCCAATGGAGAAACCCAACATGCTGGATGAGCGAGATCGTCGTTTTTGTGCGGGTTGAACTGGTTCGGTGGTGCTGCGTCCTTGGGTAGCAAGCACTGCTGGCGAGAGCGGAGGAGGCTTGCTCAGCTTCCTACCGCGAGGCTTGGGAGCATTCTTCCAAGCTTCTTCGAGAGCCTGGTTCATGGTCTGCTGGCGTTCTTTCTCTTTCTCCTTTTCTCTACGCTTCTCTTCCTCCTTTCTTTGGAGCTCTTTGCGTTTCTCTTCTTTCTTCTCCTTCTTTCGGCGGTCATATGCCTCCCAGGTGGGAGATTGACATACCGAACGCTGCTCATCCACGTCCGGGGGAAACATGAAGGCCACTGTCTTGTGAGCGGGCTTGTCAGATGGTGGTCCCTTGGAAAGCTGCTCTGTTGAGGTAGGCGAAGGAAGGCCTTTTCCCACAGGTTTTCGGACGATCACCTTTGGCGATTCTGATCGCACAGGATCTGAATGGACTGAGAAGAGCGGCGCAGGGACAGCAGAATAGTTTCGAACCGGCGGGGGAACCTTTCTGTCTTTTGGCACCAATTCAAAACGACGAGGGCGTCCTGGACTTGAAGGAACAGAGCTACTATCAGTGCATGCCGGAGATGGAGGCGCGGAGCCTTGATGTGCTCGCAGAAACTATAGAAGTAGTCAGATAAATTTGCCAGTATTTCGCGGCTGGTTCTGGCACTTACGTTAAGTTTCTTCTCCAAATCAAGCATCCGCTGCAAGCTATTTGAGCGAGAGCGCCCTTGAGGCTGGGCTGGTGCCTGGGCAGTCTGTAGCATGATGCAGTGTTTTGATTTCACAGTCTAAGTGAAATGTCGACCTAAAATTGGCGACCAAGCGGAAGCGCCTCAGAACATGCGAGATTTGTGAGACAAATCTCGGAAGAAAAACGCGTGGGTGTGAGAGTGAATGAGTTGTGTCGGACAAGGTGGGGTGACGGTTTGCTGCGGGCAAGCGCAATAATAATAAATTTGAGAACAGTTTCTCGGTCACTGTCGCGGGCGTTTGCGTATGCAGAAGTTTGGCCGAATGCGCTCAAATTGAAGTGTTCTGCTCTGCTCTGTCGCTATGGATTGCCCGCGTTCGGCACAAGAAGCTATCGGGAGCTAATGTCAAAAGCGGGTGACGATGTCTCGGGTGGTGTTTTATTGCTGGTGCAATTGGAATTTACTCATTCCAATTCTTCCCTTCTTTTCCTGCTCTCGAAACTTGGCGGGAAAATAAAAACGAAAACGGTAGAATTTGTTGGTGAGAAAAGTGACGGATGCGGTTTGTAGTAGAGTGAGAAGTTGCAAAGGCGGTGGGCAAGACGCGGGTGTCTCGTGATGCGGGAGTGTTGAGATGGGACGAGACAGGACGAGCGAAACAGAAATCTTGACAGTTCCAATGCTGCACGGGCGGGAACTAAGAGGATGGGAAAGAAGAGATAATATGGTGACACAAGAGTCAGAGAAACGAAGGCGTAATCGGTAAGTAGTAGTAGTATGTGGGATCCTGACTCAACGCAACGTTGGGCTCAAGTAGCATGCATCCATCTGTTTACATGGACATGTAAGAGATAGATGGGAAGGGAGGTACAGGGGCAGAAATGAAGGAAGGGCGGAGGCTATTCTAAGTGTAAGAAGATGAATCAGTGGAAATAGAAAATAGAAAACTCCAGACAATTCCCCCGCTGCGCAAGGTTTGGCTTTGGCTTTGTCTTTCTCTGGCCGAACAGTGTCAGGCAATCAAGCAAGATGCCGATATCCCAGCTGCAGGTTCTTTTTCTGGGCTCATCAGTAGCTTGACTTGTTGCAGTAGGCCAACCCAAATTCAGCTGAGCAGCGGGACGGCATCACATCCATGGTCATGGCTGGTACTGGCACTGGCATTAACATGGCATGGTCTGGTCTCTAGCATGGTGCGGGATGGCGGCATCGGCTTTCTGGAGCTGGCCACTGAAAGCCCGACTGGGGTAAAGCTACTGCAAGACAACCCAACGATATTTACCGTCCGCTGGCAATTTCACTTTCTCAACGATTACTGGACATTCTCAATCATGATCAACATGAAAGCTAAGACAGACTGTTTAAACATAATTCGCTTCATATCACCCAAGCTCCCCCTCATCAGCACTCTTCAACCATTGATCTGTCGTGGCTCTCCCCCCTCATGTCCCAAGGACTGCTGTCACCTCTGCTAGGCCCAAACTCAGCTGCAAGAGGCTCGTAACAATCAAGCTGTGGTCTATCCATTGTGGGTTTGGTCAACCCAGAATACGAACTGATGAGGTGGGGTGCCATCCCGTATACCGCGGGGCCATTGGCTCGGCACCTGCGGGAACGGTCCACAGGGGCTTTCCAGTTGTCCAGTGGGTGGGCACGAGCCGATGGGATGTCCTTTTTTAGAGTGACGGGCCAAAAATAGCAAACATCCAATTCAATGGAGACCAAGATCAACACCTCCAATCGTGATCTGATGTCTTTTGCTAGAAGCAACGATACGCGAATAGAAACACGGCCGCTTGCCCAAAAGGTCCATTGATAAAAACGTGCATGTCTCAGTTTGGAAGGATACGAACTCATGAGCAGACTCAACGGTTCTGGATCGACACTCTGGAGTTTAGCCTCATGGCAGCGGTCTACATGGAAGCTCGTTTAGGTGTTTGCCGCCTTCTTCGCGGCTAGATCGTTGGAGAAACATGTGGTTGTAAGCTTAACACAAAGTAATATCGCAGTGGCTGGCCGGCGCACTATGAACCGCAACCTTGTGCGCGGTGAAGAGGGGATGATTGGGAGGAGGTTGAAGAATGGTTTAAATTGATACAAAGTACAGTGCATTGTTGCACAACGTGGCAGGCCGGTTTTTCTGCACTTATTCCCCTGGTGCAACCCATCCCAGCCCAGCCTCTCTGCCGATCATAAGGTAGCGGGAAGCTATCTGAACCTCACAGCATGATCCAACCACCCCGCAACAGAGATAGTTGAAGTATCGTCCAGGCTAACCAGCAAACCTCTAGCTGCTGTGATCAAATGTGCGGTGATGTGATCTTTCTATAAGGGAGATACGGAGTATTGAATGTGTCATTTTCATCCGCTGAGTACGTGCGATAATTAATCTGTGACATCTCAGTCAGGTCCGTGCATCTTGGGGCGCCGGATATAGCCAACAAGACAACTTCAACTCGCACGATTGAGGCATGTTGGATAACAACAGCCTTAGCAAATCATATTTGCGCCTCTGACTCTGGATTGGTTATAGGATCCTTGCCAAGGTACCCTTCAGTTTACCTCGACCAGAACAGCGCGGTCGAATGTGGTAAATAAGCCGCCAATCGGGCGCTGATCCTCCTCCTCCTCCTCCTCGATTCTATGTACATCTAGCCCTACTATCACAATACAACACTCCGAGACATTGGTTAAGATGGAGTTCCTTCCTGCAAATTCTACCACCACGTTCAGGTAAGTGATCATGGCCTCATCAAGCTCGTATTTTTGCATTAGTTAAATCCGGCGGTTAGACCCGCAAGAATCTGGGGCTCGTGTAAATATAGCAAAGCATCCATTCTCGTGCTTTTCGTCTCCGACCAGGGCGATGCAAGACATCATGGACAGGCTGTGATCGAATTAACTATGTGAAAGTGTTAACTATGTAATTCAATACGCTAGTTTAGGCTTTTGGAACACCCACGGACCCCCGAGTTTGTTTCCAAGATATTGAATATAGTGGGATTGCTATTGAGGCTTACTGGTGGATGAACGTTTTTTTTGTATGACCTACCCTAGGTCAAACCCAAGACCAAGAAAAATACGACCCCCAACTCCTATATCGTTTTCAGATGTGGTAGGAGGTTTTGCATATGTATTTCAAATTCCAGTCCCTTCAATCTTAGTCAAATTTGGGTCGGAAGTTGACCATGGAATACAAAAAGTTTGACCAGTAAAAAGTGAAAGTTGGGTAGCTCTGTGTGGAAAGTTCCAGACTATCATATCACTTTCAACTCAGAACTCATATTGTAATTACATGCCCAGGCACCATCCAAGTCTTTACGCAGTTTCCACAACTCAATACAAGACTGCAGAGCCCAGCCTTTGGCTTCAGTTATGCAAATACCTGTCAATGACCAGAAATGCAGCCACGTACAGGATGCCAGCTACTCGACAATACTGTACCTGTGTGTCCAATTAGAGCGATGCAACGGTTTTGGGTACACAAGAACTGCAGTAGTTGGTAAAAAAAAGTACACTCCGAGAAGGCAAGTGAAGAGAACACCGTATTGGAGATTTTACGCTTCTTCACATCGCACAGACAAGTCAGACTTAACATTGCTGGAGGTAAGGTAGGTATGGATGGAGAGTCGTGAGTGACGTCATATCTCATTCCCCTCAAGCTCAAGAAGACCGCCGACATAATCAAAGACTACGAAAAGAGCATCAAAACCAGATGCAATTAATGAAGAATACCCTTACACATTCCATAATTTTTGCACGCATTGTCAGACTGTCAGTTCAGTAGAAGACCCTCCAATCGCATTATGTAAGCATCCTGTTCTACCATTCGGACCCAGTTCTTCCGAGAGGGCATCTTATCCCCGCTCACGTGAGTACAACTCGCGCCTTCCGCCCACACATTTGCCAAATTCCCCAAAAATCTTGCCGCGCCTCCAGCCGTCGACTCACCATTCACATCACCACCAAGCAAATCATTCATCATGGGTAAAGTTCACGGATCTCTTGCCCGTGCCGGTACGTTGCGCTCGCCCTCAACATATTGCCTGATGCCGTTGTCGCTAACATTCTCGCAGGCAAGGTCAAGTCTCAGACTCCTAAGGTACGACGACATCGCGATTAGAATCCATCGAACCCGACGAACACGATTACTAACCATCCCGAACAACAGGTTGAGAAGCAAGAGAAGACCAAGGTCCCCAAGGGCCGTGCTCTTAAGCGCCTCAAGTACACCCGACGATTCGTCAACGTCACCCTCACTGGTGGCAAGAGAAAGGTGAGCAGACTCGATGTCATGGAACAGGCGAGTATGGGAGCTGACAATACGGACACAGATGAACCCCAACCCCGGCTCGTAAACGACTGGTTAAATAACACGATTTGCGGTATCGGGAAGTTGGCTTGCGGACACGGTTCACCACAACAATGGTTGCTTCACTCAGTAATGGGATGATGGATTGGGTTGGGTCGCTTGAGAGGCTGAGCCCCTTACAAAAATGAAAGGAAATGGCGAAGAAGCGCTACGACTCTACTCGGCGTCCGGTGTCAGTTGTCACAAATACAACAAACATTTGTTCGCGACCAAACACTTGTTGCAACTGTGAATGTCGACATTTTCACTTGTGATTATGTGCGATGGAGCCAACCCTCTGCGCTTGGTGCTCTGTAGACGCTCAAATCTCCCGAGGCCTTCGGCGAGTGACTCACGCCCACGGATGACATCTTTGACTTGTGTGTGCGCCTCAGGTTGCCACCACGAGTCAAATCCTACTAAAATGCTAAGCTACATGAATCTGCGTAAAACCCGAGCATAGAGCCAGAGCTATCCCGAATTCCAGCCTGTAAATAATCCAAACACGATATCTTCAATAGATACCTGATGATCCCAACTTGGTTGCTTTCGGTCACTTTGTATGCGTCACGTGATATCAATTTCCACCTTGCTTGAACTCTGCCCAGGTAGCTTCCGTCTCTAAAACAATCAGTATCACACTACAGTCACTCATCCCTAAATACCCTCGCCTCCAACTACAATCTTGTCAAAATGGCCGACGTAGAAATGGATGTCGACGTCGACGTCGAGGCGGGCTCTCCCCCTCCCCCCGTGCGCAACGAATCCGACATGCAAACACATTCAAAGGCCACCGCTGTCCGCTCTATCGAGGGTTGGATCATTGCCGTTACAAACGTACACGAAGAGGCCGATGAGGAGGCTCTACAGGATCTGTTTGGAGAGTACGGGGAGATCAAGAACATGCACCTGAACCTCGACCGTAGAAGCGGTTACGTCAAGGTAAGCTGCGCTCGGGAAGCTGGATAAAATGGATTGCTGATGCGGATGGACCTAGGGATACGCCCTCATCGAGTACACGACATTGGAGGAAGCTCGCGCTGCTATCGACGGCGCTCACAACCAGAAGCTTCTCGAACAGTCCATCTCGGTGGATTTTGCTTTTGTACGTCCCCCACCTGGCAAACCTGGTCGCGGACGAGGTGCTGGTGGAAGAAACCGCGGCGGCCGAAGCAGGAGTCGCAGCCCCGAGGGCAAGGAGCGCGAGGAACGTGAGGAGCGCGATTGAACGGAAAACAAGTGGACGAGACGAAGAACACACCGCGCCCTGAGCGAGACCAATAGCAGATGAGAAGGCGAATGGACCCGTTGCACACAGAATCGCCGACGTGCATGACCATGAGGGCTGAGAGCACGTTGGCAGTGTGATTTTTATACATGAGGTATGTCCAAATGCCCATTTTTCGCACATTGAGTCTTGGGCCTGACATGTAGACAAGATCAGAATGAATTGGAGTATGACACTTCGTCTTGGACTATTTCCAAGGCATTGGAAGATGTCTCTAGAACAAAGACCACGATATCGTGAACAGACGCCAGACGTGAAATGTTTGCATCTTCCGCACGGTTACTGTGACTGGTAGGGCTATTGGACAGTCGTTCTGATGTGGGTTTACTAGGGGTAACAGATCATACTCGCACAAATAGCAGCTCCATGGTTTTGCGACAACAATGCCTTGTCAATGAGATACGGCATCTCAATGCGCCTAAACTGGGACAATGGCTGTTGATGTTTTCGGTTATCCAACCAAGTCGAATCCTTTACGAATAGCATCTCTTGTCTCTTCAGAATACCCAAGTGAACGACTTCTTCACATGGAATCTCGTCGATTGTCTACTAGGATTAGCACATATTTTCCGTTCATGTCACAGCAACTCACCTGATATCCGTGCTCGACGCGCCAATCAAGAGCTTAAAAGCGCCCTCCTCGGCAATCCATCCTGGAACTGTCTCGTCATAATATCCAACTGCGTACTTGTCAAGCTTGATGGTGATGTGTCTCGTCTCGTCAGCTTCAAGGAACACCTTCTCAAACGCCACAAGCTCCTTTTCTGGCCTGGGCAACCGACTCTTCTCGTCGTGGACATAGAGCTGGATGATTTCTGAGCCGGCACGGGACCCGATGTTGGAGATGGCCAGAGTGATCTTGATTTCGCCATCGGGTGTGAGTGTCCTTGTTGAGATTTCGGGGCGGCCGTACTCGAATGTCGTGTATGAGAGGCCGTGGCCGAAGGGGAACAGAGGCTCGATCTTTGCGTGGTCGTAGTGCCTGTATCCAATGTAGAGGCCTTCGCCGTATAGAACCTTGTGGTTCTCACCAGGCCAGGTGTGCCACGCTGGAGTGTGCTCGATGCGCCTGGGGAATGTACTCTGTTTACAGTCAGCGGGGAATTCTACAAGACAAGTCATAGTTGCTTACCGGGAGCTTGCCACTTGGGTTCTGAACACCGAAGAGGACATCGGCCAACGCATTGCCTGCTTCTTGTCCCTGATACCAGCCCTGGAGAATGACCGGCACTCGATCAACCCATGGCATATGCACAGGGCTGCCAGACTGGTTAACGATGACTGTCCGCGGGTTGGCCTTGACCACAGCTTCAATGAGCCTGTCTTGGTTTCCATCGGCAGGAAGATCCATCGTCTGACGATCATACCCCTCAGACTCCCACTCAGCATCCACTCCGACTATAACAACAGCGACATCTGCCTCGCGAGCTGTCTCAACTGCCTGCTGGATATAGTCCACCTTATCTTGCTCTTTGAACCCAATACGACAACCGCCGTACTTGTGCGTCATGCCAAATTGCTTCTGTTTGGAAATGGGACGGAGTTCGTTGGTCATCTCTACGCGAAGTTCGACGGCCTTGTCAGCTTCCATATCCACATCAACGAGGTAATCGATTGAGCCATCGAACATCGCCTCGCCTTCCTCAGTCCAGTCCCACAGATCGAGAACCAACTTTCCGTCGACATAAAGCTTTCCGGGCCCCACGCTCATGAAACTGATGGTGTGTCTGCCTGTTGTCTTAGGCGTGAGGCATGTAGTAGCAATGGCAGACCACTCAGGACCGACTTCGTTCAGAGGCGCTGAATCCCAGAGGAAGAGATCTGTGTTTGTCCTGCGCTGCTTGACCAGTGGACTACCCTCAAACTTATCCCCCGCGAACCAGTCGATGTTAACGCCGGGTTTGCCTGACTTTTCGGTGCAGTACTCCGACGCAACGGGAAGCCACTTGTGGATATGGCAGCCCTGCGCAAACGCCACTTTCTGCTGAGACATCTTGCGGATGCTGTCGAGCGGAATGGTGTTGTAGTACGGGTTCAAGCTCGCGCTTCCTCCACCACCTGCAATGTGTCGATTGGCGTTTGGTCCGATGACAGCGACTTTGGTAGATCTGGGACACACTGGGAGGATGTTGCCTTCGTTCTTGAGAAGAGTGAGGCCTTCGTGGCCGGCAGCTCGGATCAGTTGTCTCGTTTCCTCGCGGTCGTCTTCACGCTCGGGTTGTTCTGGTGACATATCGCCTCCTTTGAGTCGTTCCACCAGCGTGAGTACATTCTCTGCAGCCTGGTCAATATGCTCTATTGAAATGCGCCCCTCGTTAACGGCATTGACGAGCTTGTCGAGACGCCATTTGGATGAGTACGGGAACTCGATGTCGCAGCCCGCTTCCACGGCTTCCACTGATGAGTTGATACCGCCCCAGTCTGAAACCACGGTTCTACAAGATGTTAGGTTATGCTCATGTTCCTGATATGACCTGGCTTACCCCTCGTATCCCCATTCCCCACGGAGAATGTGTTTAAGTGTGTGTCGGTTCATATCAGCGTGGACGCCGTTGATGAGGTTATACGAAGACATAACAGCCCATGGGTTAGCCTCTCGAATTGCAATCTCGAACGGTTTTAGATAGATTTCACGAAGAGGCCGCTCAGTGATGAGCGAGTCTATCGTTAATCTATTGGTTTCTTGCTCGTTTCCAACGAAATCTGTCGATCTGTTAGCACATATACAACCTAGCTTTGCGCCAAAGGTGTTTACGCTTAATAGTAGCCGCAACGCCTTGGTCCTGAAGACCCTTGATGTACTGCGCAGCCAGTTTTCCAGTGAGGAGGGGATCTTCAGAGAAGGATTCAAAGTTACGACCACCGAGAGGATGACGATGCATGCAGACGGTTGGAGCCAGAAGCATTTCTGCCGATCGAGCTCGAACTTCGAGCGCTAGATGCCGTCCGACTTGATATATGAGGTCCTTGTTCCATGTTGCGGCGAGGGAGATGCCACAGGGAAACAATGCGGCCTATATGTTCAGTTACTGTTGTGTTACTGTGTGAGACTGCTACTGACCTTTGTTCCGCCGACAAAGATACCACCGCGTGCGCCATTGGGACCGTCTGTTGTCTTGATGGAAGGAATGCCTTTCTCGGGAATGGCTTTTGTCCTCCAAAAGTCTGCGGCTGTGAGGAGTGAGGCCTGAGAAGGTTAGTGTATGTATACTCAAGAAATCGAAGCTCATGCCTTCTCTTCCAATGTCAGTTTCCTCAGCTTTTCTTTTGCTGCAGAGCGGGTATCTCGTAGATGTTGGATCTTCTGCTGAGGACTACATGGCGGAGAGAACTCTGTGCCTGGCGTTGGCGGGGTGTTTGAATCGTTCATTGTGCCGTTATGAGTACCAGAACTTTCACGAATGGTATGCCGGTCTTCTTATGCTGTGCTAAGGTTGATATACCAAGTGAACGAGAACTGAAAACGAACACACAAGCGAGTCGAACCGAGGTACGATGCACCAAGGAAAGAAGAGTGTGTATCAACGAAACCCCAAGTTATAGCTGGGCTCCCTTATACCGTCTAACATCACGTACGAGCGCGGCACGTAGGGTCATCTGCTGTTGAGTAACATGAGGCACTGGGATAAGCAAACGCACAGCACTCGATATCGCAGGGAACAAGGGTTCACAGCTTGAGATAGGGCGTTTGCCTTCACTAATAAGCAGTAGACAAAAGGTGACCAGCAGCCTATGGGAGCAAGGTTTGCTGTCCTATTTAGACGGACCGGCTGAACAAAGCCGGTGAGCCCCCAACAGGGGAGTGGAGATTTGGGGCTGTTTAAGAGACGGACGTGCAGATGGGGACGGGGAGAACATGTTGGACTTTGCCGGTAGATACGGACCGTGAGAGCGGCGAAAGGATACCGGGGTTTTCCGGAGGTTTGAAGATGTAGAAGAGATAAGAGCCACGTGGAGCCATCTCGATAGCAGATGCGAGTCTTCACATGTTCTCTGTGTAAGCAACGTTGAGGACCATTCTTCTTGGGCCGTCTTATCTATACTCTCAGCTGAGTGTCGAGCTCCCCTCACGACACTCCCACAGGATCCCAAAAACCCGACAGCCTGGAAACCCATCTCCCACAGTTTCCGGCCCGAGAGCGAATCGGGGTAACACCTTTGTTTTCCCGTTTTACATGCGGCATCTCGGCCCGCTGTTCCCGGGCGCCCGGTCGGGGCGTACCGCCGGAGTCGGGTGCCGAGATAAAAAAAGAGAAAAAGAAGCCGCTGATGGACGTTTTCGTTGCAGTTGCCGAATGTGGAAGTTCGGCATTTGGAGGGGCCAAGACTCAAAAGAGAATGAGGATGGGGTTGAAAAAGAGTCCGATGCTGAAAAGGGGTATTTTGCTTGATAAGAGCCGAAAAAGTGCCGATCTGCATGCACGAGTAGATCATTTGAGACAGTTTGCTCAGATGTTGATTAATATAATATACATGATTTGTTAATACTGATAATTATACAGAGTAGAAGTGTTGAAGAATGTCGTGCTGTTAACCCCTGTAGGAGATGATGGTATTTCACCACCTATGGAATAACTACAAATAGACTCTAAGAAAACAACTAGCACCTGTTTCAGCTTCTAAATGCTATGCTGTTAAACCTAAGAATAGGCGCTGTAATATCTCAGATCCCCGGCTCGATTAATGGATACCACCCTCCGCCGTCTCCGGCTACGAGGGGCCGGCCGGCTCGGGCTCTATATCTCGTGGCTATCGGGACCCTCCGCTTGAACGCGCCGACATCCGCACGTGGTGGCCGACGATTGGCACTCGTAATTCTTCACAGCATCTACCTCAAAGACAACTCATCGTGAGGCATTGCAGTGGCACTTTTATACATATATATATATACTCAGAACCATCCATTGCACGATGCTTCGCTCAAACTCAGAATACTCCCTCCAGGACCTGGCCAACCGACCGGGTTCTCGTCTTCGCCCTTCTCAGACGCGGGAGCAAAGCGAGACTGACCGAAACAGCAACGGAGAAGGATCCGCCGTGCCGCAACCCGGAGACCGTAGGACCAACGGCGAGAGCAAGACGCGGCTGGGGAGGTTCTGGCGCGAGTATGTTAGCTGTGAGGTTGACCTGTCGGCGTCGAGGGATCATCTAGGTATGTGCACCGAGGCATGGAGGGTCAGCTTTGGCGAGATTGGAGGAAGAATTCGGCCCCTGGGATAGAGTGCTGGAATGTGTGTCGTGTGTTGTCTCTTTCGAAGATGTTGATCAGTCTCATGCGGTTGAGGGTGACATATGTCCCGTGATAAGCACAGACTGACGAGGCCAATGGCATTGTCTTTGGAAGCAATTACTAACATATCGTTCCGTAGCAAACGAGCGGACCTTTCTTGGCTATCTCCGCACATCGGTCATGATGTCCATGGTCGGCACGTTGGTCGCGCAGCTCTTCACTCTGCAACACGAGGGGTATCACGTCCACGGCTTTGGCTATTTCGTCACCGGTAAGCCCCTAGCCATGACCTGCTATGCCTTCTCCGTTGGCACGATCCTCCTCGGAGCGACTCGCACCTGGAGACATCAGCGGATTATGATGAGGGGTAAAGCACTGGTTGGAGGTTTCGAGATTCACCTTTTGGGAACATGCAGCATGCTGGTATGCTACCCATGGAACGTTACGTTGTAGGCCACTGACGGATGTAGCTCCTCTTGGTGTTCTTCTCGTTTCTGCTTGGTATTGACGTTGCCAAGGAGAGTGGACCTGAGCCCACCGCATCACTATGATCGACAGTACACGAGATTCTATCTACATCACTTCAATTAACAAGAGCAAGCGAGAAAATAATACATTAGGAACCCCTCTATGAGGGGCGACGTACACAAAAGCATGTCTCACGGTAAACCACCTCCTTCTCAGCCCCTTTCAACCTCCACCGTCTCCTTTGCCCTTCCACGGCTTCTCGTTCTTAACCCCTTATAAATGCGAGCCTTCATGTTAGGAGTCTTACCAGTAGCGCGCCTGCATGATGTTAGTCCTTAAACTAATCCAAGAGTAGGTAATGCACACTTGGACCGTTTAGTAGCTTGATGCTTAGCGCCTGCGTCTTTGTCGACACTTGAGTTTCCAGCACGGGAAGCGACAGATAGCGATAGTTCAGACATCTCTGAGTCTGAGCATACCGATAGACGATGGTCTAGTTTGACCTCCGAGTCTGTAGCTCTAGTCGACCGAACATCTGTCGTGGGGCTGAGTACAGGTTGCAACATAGGAGTGCTGGGCACTTCTTGACCAAGTGTCTTCGGATCGTCGGTGATCTCCCAGCTAGAAGTTTTCGGCGAAGGTGATATGTCCCTCGGCTCAGAGGTTTGTTTACCTTGATCCAACATGGTACCGCCCAGTCTCATCATCCAAGACCCACGGCCCTCATCACATCGAAGATAGACCTCCATGGGTGCAACGGCCGAAGGTGAAGAATTGAGACTGGGTGCAGGAAGGGGACAGCCATGCCAAAGGATAGTTTCTTGCTGTTCTTTGAAGTTCTCAAGCTCGAAGGGAGTGACGGGGCACCTGGCAGGCTCAGGGGTGCATCTGACAGTACCGTGTTAGTCTCTCCTCAACAAAGCAAGACGCAGCAGACAAACCGCTTGGAAGCAGCATCTTCAAGACTGATACTGCTATCGCGTCTCGGGCCATTACGGACTTGAGCAGTTGACGCACAAGAGCCGCCAACGCCATATAATAGGTCCATGACCGAGAGTCCTGCAGCCAGGTGAGAGGAGAATTGTTTTGATACAGAACACACATAACTGCGGGAACGAGCTGACTAGTTATAGGGCTTCCAATAATAGCCAAGACAAGGCTCCTCCCGTTACCGACACAAAGGAACCAGACCCGGGCATCTGGGTCTCGAGGCAACGGATAACGGTCATCACATCACATCACGTTGCATCGCACCCATACCCACTTGGTCCCAGCAGTACGGGACCCCATAATCTGCACCGGAATCACACCCGCGGCCGGGGAGATACCACAGCCGTACCAGTTCCAAGCCAGGGGATAGACAAAGTTCGCGCCTCCCGCTCCAGCGAACCGTTCGCCCAGGACAGGGCTTGAAACCCCAATCCTTGACTGAACTGCTTCCAACGTACGTAAATCAAGGGAGTGTTATCCCATCTGGCATTCATGTCCGCGGGATTTAGCATTGGGAAGCAGTGAGACGGAGCAGTCGACCACAGCTGAACTGCCATGTAACAATGCCATTTCCTACGCTGCTCACACCTTCCTCCTAGAGCCTGCATGAGAAAACCGAAGATCCAGGCCAGCGGGACGGGAGACCAAAAAATCCCCGGGACCAACCTGTCGGTAAAAGGGGTCGTCGTCATGATATCCGCCAGCCTGGTAGGGCCGCAACCACACCGATGGAGCTGCAGCTGTGGTGTAGTTGACTTCATTGGTTGATCTTGAGTGTCGGGCTGACTCTATTGGCTGGTCGTTGACTGGGTTGTGTAAAGGGTGAGAGAGTGCCTTGAACGAACAACCAACAAGCAACACCGCTTGTTTCGGCAACGCATGTGCAGTAGGAATTGCTACCTGCGTGGGTGACTCTGCAAAAGGACCTTGAAATGAAAAAAAGTTGCCTTTTATTTCACATCATCGGCTCAGGGTGTCCTCAAACATTGTGCTTGATGTGGTTGTCCCAGCTCTGCAACCATCACCTTTAGTGCAATGTAAGATTCTACGGAGTACACAATCCATATTTTCCATTCAATTCTTCAACACCGCACACAATTGCCTCCAATTCACTCCCCAATTTCATCTCCCGTGTCGTTGAATCTCCTTCAACTTACATCTTGCGTCTTCATCTCCTGTACAATCTTGCACCCCGGCTCTATCATCCCTGCTCCCTCAATTGGGCCTCAAAGCTAAAATTCCCCCGTTTTTGGCCCCCAACCAGCCCATGTCACTCACTTACAAGCGAAAGCTCTTAGCCATTCGCTTCTCAGTGCATGGGACGATCAGCCATTGCCTTCATCTTATTTTTATAGACAACCGAGGTGATGTCTCATACTGGTATTCCACGGTCCTTCAGCTTTGGTGATGCGCTGGAGACTGAAAGGCTTTATCGAATATAGGGATGCTCAGCTGTGGTCATGAACTAATTCTTTTATACCGGTGAGCAGCAGATGATCAGACGCGAGAAGGATAAGGTGCATGCCTCCATTGCGAGGGAAACAAAGGCCGCCAGATAACAAAGTGGTTTCATGAGAATGTGAACAGCATTGCCAATGTTACCTGCCCTTTATAGACTGGCCATATCTGGTTTTTAATGCCTTGATGATGATTAGAGGATCTGCCACCAAAGAGAAGAGATATGGAAGTAACTGCAACTGAATCACGCATGTTCAGTTCGGCAACTTTGGTCGTTTGTCATCTTTGGTCGGAATGGGACGCTTCAGCAGCACACAAACGATTAGTATGTTTAGAACAAAGGATAATTAATCTCGCTATACTAACACTAATATGATCCCAAATCACTCCAAGCTACCTCAAATCATAAGTCATCTTACCCAAGCTACTAAAACGTTAATGCACAACGTCTCATTACACACTCCATATATTTTGCGAATATAACACCGACTTATATAAAGAATGACGTAAAATCAAAATGAATGTAAGGCCATTCTGTGGTTTATTTCCTTTACTTCTAGTACTTTGCCTGTGAAAAGTAGCTTACCATGATGGGGAACTATATCCATTGAGAAGCTGTCAACCAGAAGACGACACTTAGACGTCGACACACCTTATCGCTCATGCTCAAGGTCGCCATAAATAAATAATAGTCTGTTCGCTATATACCCGACCCAGACAAAAGGCCACAATCTCATCTCGTCTTCATCCATAAAAACGCCAATCGAAATGCCCAGTATACTGCTCACGCAATTCTTTTATAGGAACGAGATAACAAAAGCAAACGCCGAGTGACGCCCAACATCTCCAATCTGAGGTTTCTTTTCATCATACATGCATGCAGGAAAGGATAACAGCCGCTTGTGTGTAAAAGTGGCAACCGCTCTTATAGCTCGTCTCGGTTCACGTCCGCGTCCGCGTCCACGTCCACGTCGAGATTGGGGAGCTGGAGCTTCCACCAGCGCTGGTTGACGGGGAGACCGACCCAGACACGGTACAGGCGGTGGACTTCGTATGAGAAGACGCTCCACCTGGAGTTTGTTAGTTCTTGTCTTGAGTATTGCGTGGGGGATGTAAACTCACAGTGCCTTTGGGGTGCGGAGCCAGCCCCGAAAGATAATGTGCATTGCACCTTTAAATTGAGCAAGTTCGAACTCAACGCGAGCCCGTATACTATCACCTTTGGGACCTCTCTGTCGCAGCGCGATGAAATCCCTCAGGGCATCATCCATCTGGTCGTTTTCGGCCGCCTCAGCGTCAAACTTCAAGTTGAGCTTATCCTTCTCATGGACCTTCTCAAGCTCCTCGCCTGCAAGCCTTTCCTCCATCATCTGGCGGAAGTTGCCAATGTTGTGGAGAGAGCTGCTGATTCGGGCATAGGTGTTGAAAAGAGCTACAAGTTCGGTACGTTGGAGACGAGGAACATCCTCACTGTTGTTATCCAGTTCGAAAAGGATCTTGAGAGCTGTTCCGTAGCCAGCGGTCTGGAGCTTTCCCCAGAGGCGGCACTTGTCACAGCCAACACAATCCATGAGACGGCTGACGTTGCGGAAACGGTTGCGGAAGTCCTCCTTCAGAGAAGGACCCTCGCCGTTGGCGAACATGAGGCTCTCATCGAAGATTTGGGGAACACTGGCAGCTCTCTCGGTAACCTCGAGAACCTTCGCGCGGGTAGCTTCATCCTCGGAAGCATCTCCCAGGCAAAACTTGTACTCCTGCTTCTGAAGATAAGGACCGAGTTTGGCAATGGCACGGGTCATGAGTGCGTAGTTGAAGTAGACGTTTCCAATGCGATCGGGGAACTTGTGCAGGCGATGTTCGTAGCATGACAGGTTTGGGTGCCACTCGCCAGTAGACTGGTTGAGGAAGTCCCAGCACAGGTGAGTACTGATACTGGCGTGCATTCCCGACATGACGCGGTAAAAGACACGCTTCTCAAGACACTCATCGTCAACCTCAAAGCCAGTGTTTGCGACAAAAGGAGTGTTGGGGTTCTCCTGGCGACGCTCCTGCAGCTGGGCCTGGCGACCAGCAGCGTCAAGGATCTGTTTAAAGTCTTGGGCGGCAGGGCCATGCTGCCAACCAGACAGACCGAGATCGGCAGACTTGGGGAATGAACTCTTCTGGAAACAGTTCTCGCGGTAGATGGCGTCCCAGACCTGCTTGGCGCCATCGCCTGCGTATCCTGTGAATCGTTCGGGGTTCCTGACCAAGCTCACATAATCGCCCTTTGAGCTAGCGCTCTCGTCTTCGGGAACGCAGTAGTCTCGGTCATCGCATTCGTCGTCGTACTCAAACACACAGCTCTCGCCTACGTTCTCGCCGAGGAGTCCACCAAGAGGTCGCTGAGGGTGCTGGCGCTGGGCTTTCTTGCCGGGATGCTTAGCACGAGGGCCCTCGAGCTTACCGAGTTCATGTGCGCGCCAGATCTCGGGGATGTCCTCCTCGTTGTCCAGCGTTTCAACTGCGCACCCGATGTTTCCGCACATACCATTTTCGTCGTCCCAGAAAGGACACTTCTTGTGGAAGAGGTTCACTCGGTAGTGTGAGAAAAAGTCGGTATTGTGGGTGAGGTCGTCAAGAGCAGGTTTGGTCTGGGAGTTAAGTCTGTCGAGAGTCGCATACGAAGCGCAGGCATCGCCAACGATAGACTTGGGTGAGATCTATGGAAGAGACATGTTAGCAACGTGGTACACAAGCTTGCGATTTGCGCGGTGGCGTGGAAGACCAGGTGGCAATCAACTTACAGGGCATTCATCAGCAGAACTCTCGCAAGACCCTGGTGCAGCCCAAAGGGCGAACACAGAGAGATAGAATAGTCTGCTCGCAGACTTCATGGTTGCAGAGTGTCTAGCGAGCTCAAAGCTCTAAGCAGAATGGCGACGGGCCGGCGTGTAGATGACGGGGTATTCAGATCGTGGTTCAACGTAGATAACGAGGGCGGTGATTATTGACAGACGCGGTTTCACAGTCACCAGCGAGTGAAGGCGACAGCGAGAAAAGAAATAAGCAAAAAGAAGAAAGAAAGATACTCTGTCTCGAAAGTTGCCGTTGTAGTTAAGAAGACCAAACTTCAAAGAGGCAACGTATGAAAGTACGCCCAGATAAAGTGGGTCGACGGCTTCGGCGGGCGGCGATGGACACCTTGCCTAACGTGGTAAAGCGCAATTGAGTCGAACGGTAGAGTTGTACCTCATCAAAGACATCCAACAAGCAATCGTTGCAGGGACCATCTCAAACAAAAGAATACGAGGGTATGAATAGGCTCGTGGGCAGATGATTTAATATTTGGATGAAAGCAGAGGGTCAGATGAGTTATAAACCAAGTGCTCGCGTGAGATTACAAGCCACATACGGGATACAAGAAGATGCCACGCTGGCTATTGATTGATGTGCGGTACTCCAGAATCCTCCGACTTCCGTCCCTGACGAATTTGAGGCGAAGTAATTATAGAATTGACCTAGAACTCTGTCGAACTGCCTCTTCTGCTACCACGAAGTGATGATTAGCATCACCAAGCATTGCGTACTGCCTGCTACAGAGAGTACCCCATCGATAGCTGCTAGTGCATTCAATAGTATTATCTCAAGATGCAATGTCGAACACATCAATTCATTCATTCATAGGCGATTGCCCTGTGTAAGTGAAAGGTGTCCAGAACAGCCACTTACCAAGCAAATCATCTGGGCTGATTTCCAAGCACACTCGAGCCAGGCAAGCACTAACGGATTTAGGACAGCTTCGGAACAACATCAGACGATCGGCCGAGTCTTGACTTTGCCCCTGGTTCCTGATCACCCGAGGATCCTCGCATGAGTCTCGGTGAGAGCCAAAATGAACTACGTAACGTTGAAATCTTCCATCGTAAATACCCATCAACTTGAGAATGGGTCGAGTGTACAAAAATGAGTCTCTTTTTTTATTTTATCACTACCTAGCAAACATCCTGTTACGAGACCCGGAGCGTTCCTCAAAAATCCATCCAACCACCATCATCGTATGACATTCGCCCTGGTTTTCCCACCGCCCCATTTCTTCCGTCTTGTTTCACAAAGGTGGCGTGTCCAACCATGGTTCTGGAATCAGCCACCGTCCGCGATGATTCACGGTTAGTTGACCGAAAGTCACATCCTGCCAAAATGAGGGCTTATTCAACATATGTAGCGAACTAATGATGCTTAAAATCAATCATCTTGGTTTCCCTATTAGTATACGATGCTGTATGCCATCATCTCCCACATGCAATCCTGTATCTATAACTCGATACCAGGTCCCCATCACCGAGCCCATTTCCCATCATGCTTGTAGAAGGGTATCACTGAGCAAATCCCCGGATCATTCCCTCCAAAGTATCCCCAGATCAGAGACATTTAAATAAACACGTCAGAAAAATCAGCAAACACTTGTCGAAATGCCCAACCAAACCAAACACCGACGCGTCGCATTTCCGGATCGTTCCAGATCCAACAACGTATTAAAACGTACTGTCCCCATGTCTGAGTCGTTGAGGCCTGCTGGATCCAACTCGCGACACCATCATCCTATCATTCCGTCTTGCAATATCCCCTCCAATCGCTCTGCCGTCCGGACAACCAGCCCACGCTCCATGCGTCATCCTGGACATGGACCCAAGAGATTGGCAAATGAGCCTCCCTTCACATCTCGGCAGGGAATGGCGTATCATGACAACGGCACACCAGGGCCAGAGGATGCCAGCGAACACTAAATGGGACGTTGCGACCGTGGGGAACCAACAAAGTGTCTTTTTGCTTCTCTCTTTGTATCTTAACGTGCAAACCGTAAAATCGTGAGATAACTTGGGAACCCCCGTCCGAGCTTTGAGTATGGAACCGACAAGAGGGCGCTGTGCAATAAATGCGTATGATACATTGAGGGGGGAATCTGAGTCGTGTGGAGTCCGGTCGATTACTGAGGTGGTTGGAAGTTGAGTGGTCGCCTAAAATTCATGTCAGCTATCACAGAGGCATCGAAGGATCGGATCACAACGGTGGGATGCTAGTGGCAACATACTTGAACAAAAGAATGTGCGGTTCTGGTTCGTGAACTTCGTAGTGTTCCCATCCTAGGCTCTATATGGTTGTCAGTCCTGATCGCTTCGAGTGCGTTTTCCATCTGCTAATGATGGAGGCACCTGTTGGCAAGAGCGCAATATCGTACCTGGGTTATGCCAAGAGCGCGCCATTCCTCCTCCCACAACAGCTTGAGGGTTCCCTTTGCGGAGTCATGGTAGTCTTTTGGGATAGCCTTGAGCATGGCTTTAGGGAGCTGAACATGACGGTATTCATATTCACTGTCCGAGTATCGGGCAGAGTAGTGGATGGAGTCGATGAACTCTTCTACGCGGGCGCGCTCCGAGTCTGAAAGAGGTCGGGGCGCCTTATTCCTGCGCGAAGAGTCGATGTCGAAAGGCATTTTGGCGTGTAAAGGAGGTTTTGTTGATTATTAAGGTGTTGATGAGGGGAGAGCTCGAAATATAGAGGGTGCGGGGAGGGGCACAAGAGCTTGGCCGATCGATTGGTGAGTGCGGGTCAAAACAGAGTCCGTCGGTACAGTTATTCCCCAATGCGTTGCAAGATGAATGGTGGAGCTGTCTTGAACGTGTTTCTGCGGTTTGTTGGTTGTCGATCTTGGTGAGACGAGACTGAGAGACAATCTGAGTCTGAGAATATTTGAAATGTTACGCGCGATCGGCGGAGGAAGTCTTGCAGCGCGAGGTTGGGTTTCGGAGGCGGTCAAAGATTTCCCGGGGTAGAACTTGGACGGAGACGAGGGGTCGTCTGGAACCGGTTTGGCCTCGGTAGCTGGGAAAGCAGGCGTTCAAAGAGAGCTGGTGATGGATAGCCAAGCTTCAGCGAGGCTGCGCTTTGGAGGCACAACAAGGTCGATAAAGTTAACGAGGCGTTGAGAAAATCAAGATGGTCTCTTTGGAGGAAGAGACAACCGAGATGGAATGAGCCGACAAATCCTTGCGCGTAGAAGTGAAGAGGAAGATGAGGTGGAGTTTAGAGAGGAGAGGAGGAAGAGTGTGAGGAGGGGAGAAAAAATAAAGATTTTGGTGATGAAGTTAAGATTGACGAGTGACGAGTGTCGACCTGAAATGGCAGGCAATGGACGGGATGGATTGGATGGGATGGCACCAACGGCGTTCGATTCAGAGCCGGGAAGGAACCTGGGCTTGCTTTGGCGGGTGGTCAGTGGGCGAGAGCCTGAAGAGCGGGGTGGGATGGTGGGCAGCGGCTTGAGAAAGTAAACAAAGAATTTCAACTCCTAAGCAACAGCAGCAGCAACATCACAATATATCCCCTCTCTTATGGGGTACCCTTAATATTCCGTAGGGCTTTGCGAATAAGAAGTCATCAGATTGCATTGTCCATTCTCATGGCTTCAAACCGAGCATGATTCTCACCTGATTGGGTAATCTATGGCTTCCCTCTTGTTTCTCAAACATAGCTTCACCAAGTCATGTATCTCTCATCTTATGTGCTGCCCTTGAACAACCGCTAGGACCTATCGTATCCTTCCACCAGCGTCAGAAAAGTCATAGCTTTTTGTTTACACGAAACCTTCATTTGTCGTCTTCTATCATCTGTACTCGTGCCCCTCCAATGCGACATGATCGACAGCGTTATTCCTCCATCTCAGTGACAGGGGTTTGTTTATTCAGGGACCTACGACCGTTGGGCCTTATCAATGGAACCAGCAACAGGGCAAGGTTCTCGTTTCCGGGTCGTTTCCATAGCCCGTTACCAGCCTCGACCTCATCCAGAACGTTACCATTCAAGGCTCGTGCTTATTAGCTCTGTCAACCTTCAATGCCTGACATGTAGGTTTGAAGCTATTCATGATAATGCAATATAGGTGCGACGCACTAATGCGATAGTCCTAGAATAAACGGCAATAAACATGCCAACTGGCATTCTTTCTCTCCTTTCCCAACTACCTTAGTGAGCTGAAACCACTGAGGTTCAATTGAGCACGTGGAATCCACCTGTGTCTTATAACCATCGTCCCGTGTTTAGATCGCTGGCCTGGTCTCCGATCCCACGACACCCCGGCTGGTGTATCCTCTTCTCAGCTTCCGATCCTACCTCTTCCAAAGCTTAACGTCACGTCATGGAAACATGTATGATGTCACATTGTTTCCTTTCCATGTCCGGACATCCGTTCCTTCGAATGATAATGCTTTTGAACTGCCCTGTTTCGCCCGCACAGTCCCGACGGAGCTCGAGCTTTACTAGTTAGGATAATTCTTAGGGTTTAACTTGTATAATTTTAGACATAGATTTTAATAAGTGCTGGTCTCTTCGTATGGTAGAAGTATTCCATATCTTATCACTCTCTGAACATTGCAGCCTTCCTCTTCATTGCCCTCGGTGACCTAGCCCAAAGTTTCTAGAACGATAGCCGGATCTCAGCCGTCCCGAGACATCCACCCGTTTCACTCGGGTAGCCCGGCAGACTTCGTATGACTCTATTTTAATACTGGCATTGGTCTTACCTTTCCAGGTTAAACAGCGACGTATGACGGTCATGTATGCTACAATCAATGACGTGAAACTTGACCTGCACTGTCATGACTGCAGGAATAATGAAGATTTGGAAGGTGCACCGCTTCGACCGGTCTCTTTCAACGCGATGTGGTTCACAGCGTTTCCGATCTTGACCTTTATGCCTGTGACGCCAATCTCCCATTTTCGCATATCATCAAACTTGGGCTGTTTGAACAATCGCAACGTTTTAAGAGTCATTTCATCTGCTGGTAGGTCAAACGTCCAGCCGATGGATACATGGAACGCATCTCCAACCAGCTCTTTTGCATCTCGCTGATACAGGGATGGCTGACCAAAATGAGTTGCGACTGCATTGCTCCGCGTTAACAAACTCATGAGCTCAGCGTTCAGCGGTCTCGTGGTGTCTTTGCTGGCTGTTTTGGGACTGGCAACCCGAAGGATGAGAAATGTGCGATCAGAATCTGGTGATTTGAACCACGCGAGTGCCTGCGGTCGGACGACAAAGGGAGGGATTCCACTGTTGTTGAAGCATTCTGTTATCTTGTCGAAGAACTCATCTTTGTTCCTCGTAGTGAGAGATAACGGCCGCGACAGACTGATGTGTAGGGGGAGGGGCGATCCCAAATCGCTGGTCAAGAAATTATGAAGCTTAATCTTGCTTGACACCTCCTTCTCAATGTCGGCCATCAAGCTTGTCAGTAGGCCATGCTGTACGGTAGAGGGATGCCCTGAAATGGATTAGCTATGGGCGATGCGGAGTACAATTGATATCTGAAAACTCACACTCTGTATAGATGTGACTGGGCCAGTTGCCAACTACATGAGGAACTTGACGCTTCCGCCCCTGGTGCAGACTTGGATCGTCGACAACACTCTGGCGGACAGTAGAAGCGTACAGATCATGGAAGGTATCGGGCAACGGTGGCATCGAGCCAGCGTCGTTGGTCACGGAATGGGCATCTCCATCTGGAGTCCGGGAGTGGGCCGTGATGCCGTCAGACCCCTTGCGGCGCTTGACACGGTGGGAGTCGGAGCCGGAGTTCTTGTCAACGGAGTCGGAGTCTGAGGACGAGTAGTCGACGAGGGCCATTGAATCAGCCCGTTGTCCGTAAGACCGGAGTTGTACGTCATACAAACGTAATCTTGTTGATGTTTTTCTAGAACTCCTAATAGAGCGGATAAACGGCCTTTGTTTTTTGGTGTCGGGAGAAGGTATGCTACCGTACACGCTACACCACACCCAATAGTGGGGGCGGTGTAAACGGTATGAAGCGAAGCGGCTGAGACCGAGTGACGAACGCTTGAGTTGATAGCGTCTTCCATTTTAGCTTCAAGCACATGCCTTCAACGTTGCTATACCTAGCAATATCGAATTTTCGCTACAATCTACTGATTAAACCCGTACCTAAAGCATTTTGTGCGCCGTGCAAAGTTTCGAGGCCTGGGACTCTGGCCATCTCCGATTGCTGCCGATCGTGTGGTTGCGTAGGGTAGCAATGGCACGTCATGGCGGATTAGTTGCGGCAACTGCATGACCAAGGCACAGAAGTCTTTTGGCTGTGATATACATCGGATAATTTGGCATGACTGTAGGCAATCGAGTAGAGGTAACACACAGTGATAGATCTCGGTATGTTCTTTCAAGACATCAGTGCAGGTGCTTGCAGCGTAGATAGCGGTCTGTGATATCTTTGTCTAGAATCTAACTGTCCCCACCTGGCCTTTACTGGAATGGCCTGGGCGTTGGTTCCGCCAGCTGTCATGCTCCGGGGAGCCTTACTTTAGCTTTTGAAACCAACGGGAAGCCACTCGATTGGAGAGTGAGCATTAATCACCGGTCGGACTAAATAGTCCCTACAAGCAGTAGCGAAGTTAGGCGAGACCCTTACATTGTGCAAGGGTCGCATGCAGCGCAAAGCCCAAGCTGATGGTTTTTGCTACATCAGGTGACAGATGGAATGGTGAGGTTTCCCTTGTCTTGAATGCTTGACTCATTTGAAAGCTGTTCATGCTATAGTCTGACTGCTCACTTCATTCAGATGGAAGTTCATGGTGCAAACTCTTTGTCTTTCGACTTTCGACTTTCGAGTTTAATGACGCGCGTTGAGGCTTCGCAACCTCGTGTAGCTGACGTCGTCTTGCCCTTTTTGCTGCCGAGTGAGCCGCGATTGGAAGGACAAAGTAGAGACAAGCCGATCGACCCAGAAACCAAGACATGACGGATTGACATCCAATGCGGGACCTGTCCTGAAAAAAAGCTTGAGTGTGACGACTACCGGCACCTTAGTCCCCTGGGCCGGCCCCTCCTCCATGCTTGCGTCCCCCTCCATGCTCCCAGGGACCTGGAAATTCCCCTTTCTGTTGAAAAGGCGTCGATAGTGTCGAGCCAGAGGCGGATAGAGCGGCTGAAGTTTGAATGGCGTGGACAAGTGCGTGTCTAGCTGAGCTTGAATTAGGATATGGGATCACGAGGGCACGGGAAGTCCCCCCGCTTTGAGTGTGAATGGGCGCATGATGGGGAAGAGGGGACGAGACCGCTCTAAGATCTACAACCCCTACCTACAAACTGCAGTTGCAGAGACCACATGCCCGCAGTTGGATCCGTACCTGCACCTCAAGTTACCTTACGTAGTAGCTAATACTAAAAGAATTAGAGCTTCTTTCATCTTTAGGCTGTGGGTGTGTGCTGCGGCTTCCGTTATTGATAAATGAGCTGCACCTCCTCCCACCTTTGTCTGCCCCCTTCTTCTTCATCCCTCTTACACAAAAGCTTCACTTATCTACCGGCCCAATTAACAAACGAACCGACTATTATATCAACCAAACAGCTTCGCATCGGAAACTCAATCCGCACCGTCCTCAGCAAATACTTATCGCACCACTCACCTGCAACCTGCAGCCTGCACGCAACGCTTCATTCATCAACTCGATCGCCGGTGCCATTGTCGTCTGCGACTCGACCCTCCGACGACAATTTCGCGTGCGATTAACCCACACGCAATAATCCATCTCTTCCCTACCTTTGGGGACCCTTTCACACCATGAAGGAATCAGGTGACAAGCAATGGGTACGTTTTGGACCCTTACCTGAGCTAAGATAGCTCGGCTGTCAATGCGAATCATGACCCAGTCTTTTCCACTTCCGTTCCTTGGCCAGGGCCCTTCGCTTTCTGTGCGCTTCTCTCCCGACCCTGCCGGCGCAACGTCATCCCAAGTCTGCCCAAGATGGAAAAACGTCAGGGACCCAGCAGAACCCTTTATCACTTTCGCGGCCTTCATTGCGTCAGTGCCGATCTTTGTTCTCTGGGATCCTACGATTGACGTTGCTTGGCTGCTTGCTTGCTGTTAGCCAAGCAGCCAACCAAGTCCAACCACCTGCACTACGTAGTACCACAGCCCGTTGTCCACGCAAGCTTGATGACGTTCCTGAAAAAGACACACCACTTACAAGACCATCGCGCACGCACTTCACTTTCAATTTTATCCTCTTATTTCTCATAGACCATTCTAACATCAATTCTCTCAGGCCAAGGCTTACATTCTCGACCCATTAAACGATCCTGAACCCAATCAGGATACCGGAATCGGCGCATCTCACAACCTTTCCGCTCAACTTCGCAATCTGTCTCTTGAAAGCTCAAGTTCAAACACAAGCAAAGATCGTTCTTCCGAGAGCGACCGCAAATACAGATCAAGCCAAAGACACCGTCACGGCAGCTATCCCACTCCACCAACATCTGCCAGTCCTACCCGTGACGCTTTCCACCCCTCGAACCCTTTTTCAGACGCTGCAGATTCGCGCCGTCAATCTTCAGTCCCGTCATTCTCTGTGTCTCCCCCGAACTCTCCTCCCAGTTCATACGAGACTCGCCGTGACCCATCTAGCAACGCCATCAACCGTTCAGCTAGTGCTCGGGTTCCTCCTTCGCGCAACAGACCCGAACCGTCGCACAACCGCAGCTTTAGCGCCAGTAACTGCGGAGTCTCTCGTCAACGTTCTCTGATTCAACGATATCCAGGCGACATGTCTCACCGTCCACTTGACATCCTTAGAAAGGAGGCTCGCGCAGCTGATCGCGCGCCCCATTTGCGACGCAAGCAATTGCCCATGACTGACACCATTGATGCTCTGGACACCATTGGTGGAACGTACCATCATGGTGGTCCCTATGACGCCACTCTTGCAAGCCGCAATCGCAACAAGATGTACTCGCCCGTTGCTGCCGTTGAGGAATCTAACCGCGAAGCTCTCCGCGCTACCCCGCGAGAGAACATTCAAGACTCTCTCCAAAGAAAGATGCCGCTTTCAGGTACTGCCGATATTCCTAGCGGCGACCGGGACTATAGTGGTAACGCCATCAACTATGAAGAGGGTGCCGATCTCATGAGAGAACCCGATGCTGTTGGTGGAGCATACAAGCGTTGGGATGGCATTGTAAGTAACCTTTTCTGTGATATGACCATCAGACATGTCCTAACCTTGACAGAAATACCACCCCAATGATCTTAAGGGCAAGGGAGAACCTTCCTACACCTATGAGAAGGACCTCAAGGAACACAAGCGCAACCGCCGTGGCGAACCTGCTGAGTACGAACTCTCATCGAACATCAGAGGTAGCCAACGTCCACCTTTCAGCCATAACCGAAGCTTCAGCGAGGATCCACGAACCACTCCTGAGTTTTCAAGCAACAGTGATCTTCGCCGTAACAACTCGACAGGCCGCCATCGCCTGAGCGATGGTCTCCGACGACGTTTCGGCAGCATTCGACGTAAGAAGGCTGAGGTCCAATAAAGAGTTTGGACATTGTGACTATACTTTTGTTTTATTAGTACCAAAATTGGCGCGGGCGTTGTGGGTCTTTTCAGGATACATGTATACGGGAGAAGGTTTCTTACTCTTACTGCTGGAACAATGAGATGTACACATTTAAGAATTGATGATGGCACGGGCGGTACTTGTTATATATCTGGATGCGGCCTGTTTAGATCCTCAACAGCGACAGGAACAGACCTGGGAAATAAAAAGTTCTTCAGTTATCCTTTGTTTTGGCGTTATTGCTATTCGAAAGAAGTCAACGTACAATTGGACTCTCACGATAATTTTCTTGAATCGATGACTGTCATTTATTTATCATGCGATCGTTCACGGTTGTAGCCAGAGATGTCCGATTACTAACCGTAATATCCAGTGTCTCCAAATTCGAGACTGGTAGTCATTTGGCTAAAACGACGGTTTAATACTAAGTTATGATGTATGCATGCTCAGGTTATATATCGATGTAACGTCCCCCTGCGGCTCACTATCAAGCCCAAAACAACTCTCTAGAAATACGACAGACCACTCCATCCCAACACACCCTCAAGCTCTTCCCTCAACTCCGCAACACCATCGTAACCGCCCTTGCCTGCGATCTCGGCCCTCTTCGCAGCGCCCAGCTCAGCCCACCTCGCCAACACAGCGCCGTCGACAATGGCCCTTCCACCAGCTGCCTCGACGCCAACAGGTCGTATACCATCGGGTAGTCTGTGTGCCTTGGCGTTCAGACCGCCGTGGGGCGTGAGCGCGGGGAGAAGTTGGTTTGTTACGGACAGGAGACGACGGTAGGTTGTCTCCGGGAGGGGGATCAGGGTTGATAAGTGGCCGGTGGAGGAGGCGAGGAGAAGGACGTGAG
>JAALXI010000379.1:0-19079 GCA_012977755.1 Fusarium nurragi | reverse complement strand
GCTGGGGTTGCATTTGGGGAATTAGCTAATAATAAGGTAAAAGTTTTGTTTAAGCATGTCATTAGAGTTGTTTCTGCGCGGTTGGAGTCGCTGTCGCACCTCGGTGCTGTGCTGCAACTAATAAAGGCTCTGACTAAACTTGGTTGTGATACGCGTGAGGAGATGGGATCTGCACCCCTGCCTGGTCGCTTGGTGCGTGCGTGAGAGAGAGATAAAGGTCATGTGAAGGTGGTGGTATTATTCAAGCGAAAGCTTCTCAGTAAGAAAAGGGTGGTTGTGGGCTAATCAAAGACGCCAAATTATCCATGGTTATCTCTGAGGCCCCGCTGGGAACTTCCCCGCAGAGACAATAAGATAATAAACATTGGAGCCAAGACCGCGGTTGGACCGGGGTTTGGGGTGCTTGAAGGAATGATATCTCGAAGCACAACGAGAGCCCATGATTGACCTTCCTGAAGGGGAGTAGCTGAGTTTGATAGTGGTGGATACCTCCTGTACAATCGGAATCTCTGTACCGGTACAGAGTACGGAGTGTCCAGTAGCGAATACGTACAGTAATTACTGTGATGCGGTATCTCTCTGCTCCAGGCTTGCCAGCCATTGGCGATGACCTCCGGGCCCTAGGCCGTTCATGGCCGGGTTAAAGCGTTAGGGTAACGCTATGGCAGAGCTTATCTCTACGGCCTTCTAGAAAGTGAGCCTCGTAACCAACGCCTGGGCGATCTTTGCTCATTGGAGTTGGCGCATCACCATGGGCGATGAGACATATTCACAAAAGAACGCCTGCAAATCTGCCCTGTGCCCGATAGCTATGAGAGGGACACAAATGTCTTGAATTCTCTGCTGTATAGTCGCACATGAGATGCTTCACAGAATTACAGTCAAGTTACATGTGCAATGCGCCCGGGCGGCGAGGCACATCGCATCCTCGCCCGCCACAGCTGCCATTCTGATCCTTTCGTTCGTTGACGATCCCCCCCCAGTCTCCAGAGTCCCCAGATGCTATCCTCTTACGTGATTGATCTTCGTTTGGCGGACGCCCCTCGCATGTTTTCCCTGTCCGCCTAGGGTTCCATCCAAGCACAGATGACTGCCACTTTGAGCCTGGCCTGGGGAGCGTTGCATTGGCTTGGCACTGACAGTTGGTTTGTGGTAGGCTTTTTTGTTCCTTTCCTGATAGCAAGAAATTCGGCTGCCTGGGGCTGGTTACAATGGACAAGAGACAGAGGCAGAAGCAGAGGGAGGACCCTGTTGGTATTTAGATGGCCATCATCCCTCTCGTTCTCTGTCCTCTCCTCGTTCCTTGTGCAACGTTGATTTTGGCCTCCAGAGTCTCAAAAGCTTGGTTCTCTCCAATCTTCAACTTGGCATCTTGGCCTTTTTCGCCTCCCTCCAGAATCTCACTTGGCTTTCCTGCCTCCCCCCATCTCCAACAATGAGCGGCGTTGAAAAGAGAAGGTCGTTCAACGACGTCGAAAAGACCGACCTGGGTTACGATGCCTCTGTACCTAGCAAAGATGTCGGCCTCGGCGAGGATCGACACATCCGCGGTCTCGAGACGAGCGCCGAGACGTCGCTGCACCGAGGTCTCAAGGCGCGTCACATCACCATGATTGCCATTGGCGGTGCTATCGGAACTGGTCTTATTGTTGGTACTGGCAAGGCCCTGGCCCAGGCTGGCCCCGGCTCTGTCTTTATCTGCTATACCCTTGTTGGCTTTGTCGTCTTCCTCGTCATGGCTGCTCTCGGTGAGATGGCCGCTTGGCTCCCCATGTCTGCTGGTTTCACTGGTTACGCCTCTCGATTCTGCGATCCTTCGCTTGGTTTTGCGCTCGGCTGGACGTAAGTAACCCAATCGTCTTTGGAGCATCGCGTGCTGACCTTGATTAGTTATTGGTTTAAATACATCATCGTCACGCCTAACCAACTCACTGCCGCCGCTCTTGTCATCCAATATTGGGTCGATCGAGATACTGTCAATCCAGGTGTCTTTATTGCCATCTTCCTGGTTGTCATCTGCGTCATCAACTACTTCGGTATCAGATTCTTTGGTGAGCTCGAGTTCTGGCTCTCGTCGTTCAAGGTCATCACCATCATCGGAATCATCCTCTTCTCCCTGATCCTGGCCCTCGGCGGTGGCCCCGACCACGACCGCAAGGGATTCCGCTACTGGAGCAACCCTGGGTATGTTTTGCCAGCTCTTCCTCTCTGCCGCGACGAGCCACGACTGACAGAATCTCAGCGCTTTCAAGCCTTATTTGAAGGATGGCAGTGCAGGACAGTTCCTCGGCTTCTGGTCCTGCATGGTCAACGCTACCTTCGCGTACCTGGGAACCGAGCTTGTCGGTGTCACAGTCGCCGAGGCCCAGAACCCCCGCAAGACTGTCCCCCGCGCCATCAAGCTCACCTTCTACCGAATCCTCTTCTTCTACTGCTTGTCCGTCCTCCTCGTCGGCATGATCGTCCCCTACAACTCCGAGGAGCTTGCCTTTGCCAACAAGGCCAAGACCGGTGCCTCTGCCTCGCCCTTTGTCGTTGCCGCCGATATCGCTGGTGTCAAGGTCCTCCCCCATATCGTCAACGCCTGTATCTGCATCTTTGTCTTCTCCGCCTCCAACTCGGATCTGTACATTGCCAGCCGAACCCTCTACGGTCTTGCTTCTGACGGCTCAGCCCCCGCCATCTTCAAGAAGACCGACAAGCACGGTGTTCCCATCTACGCCCTTGCCATGTCTGCTTCTTTCTGTCTGCTCGCCTTCATGAACGTCTCTGACGACTCGACAAAGGTCTTCGGCTACTTTGTCAACCTGACCACCATCTTCGGTCTCATGTCCTGGATCTCCATCCTTACCACTCACATCTGGTGGTGCCGTGCTAGGAAGGCCCAAGGTCTAACCAACGACATGCTGCCTTACCATGCGCCCTTCGGCATGTGGGGATCCATCGGTGCTCTGGCCATGTGTATTCTCATTGCCTTCACGAAGAACTACGATGTCTTCGTCAGGGATCCTACAACTGGCGCCACCTTTTCCAGCCCCGACAAGTACAAGACCTTCATCACCGGTTACCTGGGTATCCCCGTGTACCTGATTCTCATCTTTGGACACAAGCTCTTCACCAAGTCTCGCGGTATCAAGCCCCATGAGGTTGACTTCTACACCGGCAAGGACATTATTGACCGTGAGGAGGAAGAGTTCCTGGCTGCGCAGGCTGCCAGGCGTGAGGTTGAAGGCCCGAACCGTGGCGGCTGGTTCTACAAGACCTTCCTTTCTTGGCTGTTTTAAATGTATACCTATATATGGTATATCGTTTGTGTGTATGAGGATGCCCGTTGGGCAATGATGTATGTAGTCAAGATCAATATCATCTTCCACGTTCTTCATCATTTGGTTGCTTCATATATGCTAAACAACGTGAATTCAATCATTAGCACAACTAATTGGTGTTGAATGGTGGTCAACATGCTGTTGGTTCTGTCGATTGAGGAGTCCCGCCCGCGAAGTCAGCTCAACTCTACCGAGTCAAGATGGAGCATCCGCACAAAAGAAAACCATTTGATTGAACAAGTGTCCGTTGAAGTTCTTGACTTGACTGATTTGATAGTGGAAATCTGCTTTAACATGTAGATGTGTCCCCGTCTTATACACTCCCCTATGCGGAATGAGACTTCAACAGTCTACCAACGCAAAGAGTACGAGTAAAGATAGGCTAGACTATCTGTTAACCAGTTACAGTGCTAAAGTCGTCTCGCACGTGACTGCTCTTACTCAACGCCCCGTGCCTTCATAAAGTCCACCACATCGAAGAAACTCTTCTTATATCGCCTCTCCTGCGTCGTACGGTTGACTGTTTGAATTCCAAAGTCCTGATCATAACTTCCAAATTCCCAGCTGCTAGATACGCACCAGGCATAAGCTCCTACGACTTCGACACCGTCCTCATGGATCGCCTTGAGAGTTTCTGACAAGAAGCTCAGGTAGTAGATGCTTCGGGGCGAATCAAAGAGCTGATCTGTCAACTCCTTGTCAGCCTCGCCAAAAACGGGAAAGCCAAACTCTGTAATAGCTACTGGAGTCTTCCATGTGCTGTGGAGGTAGTTGAGGTAACTGCGTAGATAGGTCGGGGTGGTGTAGACGTAACTCTGGGAGCGGTATCCGATGTTCCACCCATTGACGGTCGTGGTAGTTTGGTTAACACAATAAGGACGGAAAGCAGAGGAAGAGTTAGAAGCACATTCGAGAATACTGTCTTTGTCGTCTGGAACGGGTGGTGCAATGACTGTGGCCGTATATGGGTCGATGCCCAGAAAGTCTGCCGTGCCGCCAATGTACCTGAGATCTTCCTCGCTAAGCGGAACATAATCGGCAAAAGTCTTTTTGAATGACTCAGGATAGTCCTCGCCCAGGAATATAGGATTGCAGAACGGTCCTAGTTGAATCGAGTTGAAGTGATCCGCAGCATACACGTCAACCTCACTCTTAGGATCCCGCGGAACGCCAAAGTTATTATTGAACTTGAGGGAGATTCTGCCTTCTCCGCAGAGTTCTTCCTTGTACCAGTGGTAGACGCGTGCGTGAGCCTTGACCACGTTATTCACCGCAAGAGCATTGTATGAGTACAGCAGGGGCTCGTTGAAGGTGAACCACACGGGCACACGGTCAGCGTAATGCGCCATGGCAACCTTTGCATAGTGGACAAAGGCATCTTGGAAAGTCTCGTTCTGATAACCGCCGTTTGTGTAACCGATCTCAGGTTTGTCGGCAGCTTTGGTGAGGTTGCTGCCGAAGAACTGAAGAGGCGTATCGAAGTGAAGCAGCGTAACCTCAGGGGTCATTCCCTTCTCAAGAATGAAGTTGATCACATCATTATAGTGATCAATTCCCTCCTGATTCACTGGTGTACCAGGGAGGGCAAATGGCAGGATTCGAGTCCACGCAATGCTGAACGAGAAATGCTTGACGCCCATGGCAGCAACTCGCTCAATATCTTGTTTATAGTAGTAATAGTGCTCGTTCGTCACGTAATCCTTGACCCGATCATCTTGAATAAGAATGTCCATGAGAGACGGCGCCTTGCCCTCCTCCGCAGTGGCGCCCTCAATCTGGCTCGCAGAGCTGGCGACTCCAAAGCTGAAGTTCTTGGGGAAGTTGTAACAGTCCGAAGGACCGAAGTAGTCTCGCGGCGGGAGAACTAGTTCACTGCTAGGTATGGGGGTGGGAGATACAGTTGTGCTAAAGACTCCCGTCTCGGTGAAGTTGGGAGGGTTTGCATGTTCCCAGAGGGCAGTCCAGGCAGCTCGGCCATACGGATCATCCGTGTCTGAAGCCTTGGTGGTAGCGTTAGGGTCCCATTTGCCCCATGTTGTGAATGATAGCGAAGGCACCAGAGATATGAGTGACTCTGGTGCATCCGCATATGTAGTTGTGGTGGTGGGCGAGGGCACCGAAGTGGCATATCTCACAGTCTCAGACAGAGTGTAGCTGAACGGTTTATATGTGTATTTTGGCACACTTGTCTCTGTGGCTTTGCATTGGGGACGCTCTGTAGGTCCCTCAGCATGCAGATAGATCTGCTGGCCAAGAGCCAGAGATGCAAAGAGGAATTGTATGACAGCGTGTGAGGGTGCCATGATGAGGGTGAGAGACGTGAAGCTAAAGCTGAGTCTGAATGTGTAAGACTGTCTGCGAAACCACACGATATATATATGCCTATACTACCTACTTACACAACACCATATCAGGCTATTCAGCTACCTAAGAATTCATGTTCCGCTCTGTTAGTCGATCCCCCAGATTTCGGACCGATTCAAACCTGTAAACACTGCGAGATCGCGGGGAAGATGCGGGGTGTAAGGGTCATGCTCTAAGCTATCCTCCAGGTCTCCAAGAAACCCAGGGCCACAGATGGTCCGAAATACACACACGAAAGTGGCATACAAAGGCGGTGTCAGACAGCTCTTTGCCTGGTTAACCGGATGTAGTTACTTGGTGACGGTATCGCGGGATTGGAATTTCCCCGGATCAAGGTCATGGTGTTGAACTTTGCCGATCTCTTCGGGATGTGGCCCAAGGATCCGGTTTACCCCAGAAATGCGCTCCAATGAAAGGAAACGATGGAACCTTATGCACAACTGTGGAAGCCGAGATTGAAAGCCGTTGTGCATTTCGCCGAAGAATCGATCGATCGAGGGCATGTATCGGGGCTTCGGCGTAATTCAGAGATATCCAAGTTATTGGTCCAGATGACCCTGAGATTTTTCAAAGCTTATGATCTATGATAATCATATTTAGGGTCATACTTTAGGCTCGAATTATGAGAAGTTCAGTATATTTTATTTATTTTATAAGCCTAAGGATGAGATCGCATACATTCTCGATGAGGTAGCATAACATGAGTAAAGCTCGTGGATGCTCGCTTCTTACGGTATTGGTAGGCATTATAGCTGCTGTTAAATAGCGATCTTCAATTGTTCAAAAGTCCAAGTATGACTGGTTCCTGTGGTTCAGCGGAAACTTGAGGTCTCTTTCGCTAAGCCTATCAGGATGCCCTGGCCTTACCCCCAGCATTCCTCTTCCAAAGGGCACCTGTGTTGTTTGTCCTATCCGAAAGACAACACCCTTTGCTTCAAAAGCGTCCTCGAGCTCTTTGATCTGCTCTTCGGGCGGCTCTTCATACGGATCCACGGCAACTACACTCAAGTTCTGGAATCGGTACAACTTCTCCGCCATACCGAGTAAGTCACGGTGCATTTCCGGCCAAGCTAATACCATGCCTATATGAAGTATACGTAGTGACGATGGAAGACTTGCCATGAAGACCTCAGGGCCTATTTCTGTCATCGATTTAAAACGTAGCTCTCGGTCTTCCTGGTCGTCGAATACGGGTCCGTATAGAAGAAGCTGCTCGATTTCGAGAATCTCAAGACGGGAGAAGTCGACAAAGCTGGCGTCACCGCGGAGTGATGAGTCCCAGCGAAGGAACATAGATACTTGTTCAATAATATCCTGTGCGCCACCGGATGTGTGCTCCCATGTTGTGCTGGTGTAACATAATCGTCTTAATGACTGACTCACAGGCACAAGGTGGTTATGTTGAAGAACAGTATACTTGTCCATGTCGCAGAAATATTCTAGATCCTCTAGGACAGGACTACGACGAAGAATCTTGGCTAGGTTGTCAGGGTCCAAGCCATGCAATGATAGACGACGAAGACTCGAGAGGGCAGTATCCCACGGCTCCGCACGAAAGCGCTCTCGAAGGGGAATGTCTGTCCCGCAGTCAGCGTCACTGGCGGCCAGCACCTCAAGGTTTTGAGCCTTGGCCAGGACGTCCTGCATTTGCTGTATATGGCAGCATTCGTCGGGGTTCTTGCCCTGGCCCGGCAACACCAAGTATTTGAGGTTTGGCAGGTAAAAGGGCGAGTCTCTAATGTACTGGAGGCCTTCTTGGGACGATCGGTAGATGAGCAGTTGCTCTACAAAGGGTGCGGCCATGATGGAGGCCTCCTGTAACCACTTTGAATCAACATGCTCATAGGAAGGTAAAGCACGGAAGCCAGCGCGCTCACCAGCCTGCCGAAAGAGAGCCTGTGTTTCTTCGGAAATCTGACGAGCAGTCACTTCTCTCAACGCAAAGAACGCCACAGCGCGGACATGCTTGGCCAAGTCAGGCCGCTCGAGAAGTGTACGAAGAAACGTCTCGAGAGTCTCAACTTCACGTCTCCTAGCATCAGCATCGGCCCACCACTCAGGACTATTTGTAGACTTCGATTGCCTTCCAGAATGGTAGCAGTGATATAGAATAGGCTGGGCAGTATTGCGAAAGTGACGACACGTGCGGCTCAGCCGCGATAATGCCTGCTGTGCCTCAATGGCGTGGTCGATCTCATCTGGCGGGAGATCGACAACATGTGCATGCTGACAATGCACGCAGAGATTGCGACAGATTGCAGTGAAGATCTCGATAGGAAGATCGTCAATGGAAAGCTGCCGGCCTTTACGCCAGAAAAAAGGGATCTCCGTTTTGAAGATTGGATCAGGAGACCAGAGTCTTCCTCCTTGAAGGACATCGCGGTCCATCCTGGCGATGAGCTGCATGTTATGGTATGACGGTGGCGAGATCTGGCTCTTGGGTTCAAGGACCTGGATTCTTCGTAGTCGGGGCCAGTGTAAGGCGAAATGGAGGGATAGGATCGTAAGGCCCAGGGGAAGGTGATTGGGGCAGCCAAAGCTGGGCAGTGTGGTAAGGCAACAGAATTAAGGGAACATGAATCGTGAGAACAGCCTATAGATAAGTATGATCTTTAAGCTAAGAAGGAGTTGGGTGATAGAAATAGGAGTGTGTTTGAGACGGATGCTGAAGAGGGAGTGGATCGTGAAAGCATCGGCTATCTTACGATGGCGCCTCGCATACAGAAAGACCCTTGAGGCGCTGAGAAGCGGAGGTTTACGGCGTTGCAAATGGAATAGTAGCTTCAAGGATCGTTTCCAAGGATCAAGGCCAATTGCGTTTAGTTGTACAGAGTAAGCACGCATTTCGTTTATGAGGGGAATAGCATCAAGGTCTGTGGAATGCAGGAGGACAAGGCACAGATGTATTGTCCAGGATCAGAAAGCTAGGATCATGGTCAAATGGTGCTCCCCTCCATGAGCCCTTTTCATGTACGTCGACCAGGAAGGTAGTAGTTTCGGGCATGCGGGAGAAACACAATATTGTAGGTAATGTAAGCAGTGGGATGAGAGTCGAGGCATCTGATGCCGGACTGTGCAGAGCAGGGCCTGTGTGTATAGTGTCGAGATTTGAGAAAGACAACAAGCAAAGGGGAGAGATTTGTTCATCACCACAGGAAGAACCATAGAAAAAGCAAGGATGCTCACATATAGATGCAAACACTTGCCTTTGGGCCCAACTCATCTACATGGCCAACATCGCAAGGGATGAGAGTGTCAGGTCACCAAACATTGCAGCAGTTGGACCAGAACGTGATCGAATGATCCACTCCCCGCGATGCAGTGGTCTCATTCTTGATCAGCCAAGCTTCCTCTTGACTACAAGGCCCTGTAAGAGATTACCCAACATCATCTGGACCAATGATGTTGCAATCCTGCCTATCAATATCCCTCAAAGATGCCGGAGCCAACACCATGGGGATCCCTTCCGATATCTGCAGCATCGCGTATCGAGTCACAGCATGTTGCAGAAAGTTGGCACTCAGCTTTCTCCTTGTCTGGGTATAAGGGTGACATCGTTTCAGGCACGCGGGATCTAGACTGCAACGGCGGGCGCGGAACGAGACCGAGACCGAGACCTTGTTAGCGCTGCGATATGGGCCGAAACATCGTCTGATGTGATCAAATAGTCTACCAAATTAGACGTTGAGCATCAATGACTCGTGTTGAGTTCAGTTCCTTGCGTTGGCCTAACATGTCAAACTTTCCCGCTGCAAGATCCCGCTGACATTAACGGCTGGCGCACTTCTTGAAGCGCTCTGGCTTTTCCAGAAGAATCTTTACAGCTTGACAGCTTGGAAAAGATGAGCCATCATTTTTTGACCCAACCCGTCCCTTTGGCTGTTGGTGCACGTGACCTCGCACCTCGCGCGTAAACTGCCACTCGCGTCTCACCGAGACACCCGCGTAAAGCACCTCCAGCCTCCAACCACACGTCGCAGCTTCGATTGTGGTCACACCAATCATCAGCCGATCTAGATCTCACAGAGATGCCTGACTTTACCGGTATATTTCTCGGAAAGCACGCTTTTACCATACGTCGTTACTAACAACCGCAGAGGCGGATACCATCCGCATTCTTGTTGCAACCGACAATCATGTCGGCTACGAAGAACGCGATCCGATCCGTAAGGACGATAGTTGGAGGACTTTTGATGAGGTCTTGAATCTTGCCCGGACTGAAGATGTACGATACATTGTCTCTTCTATTAAGCGCAGCCTCTAACACCCCTAGGTCGACATGGTCCTCCTCGCTGGCGACCTCTTCCATGACAACAAACCCTCCCGAAAATCCCTTTACCAAGTCATGCGTACCCTCAGACAAAACTGCTTGGGGATGAAACCTTGTCCCTTGGAATTCCTTTCCGATGCTGCATCTGTATTCGAAGGCGCTTTCCCCCACGTCAACTATGAAGATCCCGACATCAACATTTCGATCCCCGTTTTCTCCATCCATGGCAACCATGACGACCCATCGGGTGAAGGAAACTTCTGTTCACTTGACCTGTTACAGGCGAGTGGACTGCTCAACTACTATGGTCGAGTTCCTGAAGCGGACAACATCGAAGCTAAGCCGATTCTGTTGCAGAAGGGTCTCACAAAGTTAGCTCTCTTTGGACTGAGTAACGTCCGTGATGAGCGCATGTTTCGAACCTTTCGAGATCACAAAGTCAAATGGTTCCGACCAGGTGCCCAGATGGGTGATTGGTTCAATCTCTTGGCTGTTCACCAGAATCACCATGCGCATACAGCCACATCCTATCTCCCCGAGAATGTCTTGCCCGATTGGTTGGATCTTGTGGTTTGGGGCCATGAGCATGAATGTCTGATTGATCCTACACAAAACCCGGAAACGGGATTCCATGTCATGCAGCCTGGTTCATCCGTCGCAACGTCTTTTGTACCAGGCGAGGCTGTTCAGAAGCACGTTGCTATTGTGAGTGTGACAGGCAAAGATTTCAAGGTTGACAAGCTTCCACTCAAAACTGTGCGCCCTTTTGTCACACGGGAACTCATCCTTGCGCAAGACAAGCGCTTCAAAGGACTCGATAAGAAGAAGGACAACCGTCAAGAGGTAACCCGAAGACTAATGGAGGTTATCGAGGAGATGATTGAAGAGGCCAACTCGGATTGGGAGGCAATTCAGACAGATGATGAGGCTCTGGAAGAACGTCCCCTTCCGCTGATTCGTCTCAAAGTGGAGTACACGGCAACAGATGGTGGCCAGTTCGAGATTGAGAATCCTCAGCGATTTTCAAATCGATTCGTTGGTAAAGTGGCCAACACGAACGATGTCGTCTACTTCTACCGTAAAAAGACGTCACAGCGTAAGTTACCATTGTCGCTTGCTATAAACTCTACTAACACATCCCAGGCAAGGCAAATGCTGTCAACCCAACAGAGGCCCTTGAGGCTCTCGATGGTGCTGATGACATGGTCAAGGTCGAGAATTTGGTGCAAGACTTCCTGTCGGCACAATCGCTCAAGGTCCTTCCACAAGGACCATTTGGCGATGCTGTAAACCAGTTCGTGACAAAGGATGATAAGCATGCGATGGAACTGTTTGTGTCGGAACATCTAACAGGTCAAGTCCGGTCTATGCTTGGTCTAGAATCAGACGACGAAGACCTGAACAGTGCCATGGATATCTATCGAACGAGGATTGAGCAGCAACAGACCAGCGGTGTACTTACGGCCCCAGCAGAGCGAAAACGAGTTCTCAAGCCAAAGCCAACAACCTGGGACAGCGATTTCGATGGCAGCTGGGAGAACGAGCCGGATGCCTGGACGTATGAAGACGAACAGCAGGCTGAATCTGCGCCTGCTCCTGCGCGCAAGGCTACACGAGGACGCGGCAAGGCAATACAACAAGACGAAGACTTGATGGATGAAGATGAGCCTCCTGCCAAAAAGCCAGCAGCCAAACGGGCAGCACGCACTACAAAGGCAGTATCAACCAAAGCGCCTACCAAGAAGGCACCCGCCAAAGGTCGAGGCCGTAAGGCATTTGAAGAAAGCGAAGAAGAGGAAGATGTGGTGATGGAATCAGAGGATGAGCCCGCTCCCCCTCCACCGAAGACACGACGAGCTGCAGCAACGAGGAGCAATGCCAAGACTACCACATCTCGAGGAGCGACTAAGAGTACAAAGCAGACAACGCTGGACTTCTCGCAGTCGCAAAAGAGTGGCACACAGAGCAAGGCAGTTGAGATTAGCGATGATGAGATTTCAGATGATGATGCGTTTGAGCCAGCGCCGGCACCAGCACCCCGTGCTCGACGGAGGTGATGGACTGTGTATAAAAAGAATACCCAGATGAAGATGTAAGAAGGAAGGTACAAAGAATCACGATGAATTGAGCAGACAGACACATTGATGATCATGCCCTGCTTCCTGCTCTGACTCTCATCCCCGCCATTCCCCCGCAGATCGGAGCCGAAGGTCAAGCTATTGAATTGAGTCGAGCTGTGCGGCGTCTTCTGCGGCCATCTCTGCGGCGAGTTATGCGGGGTAGCTCTAGCTTCCTCGGCTTGCTCACGTCTCGCTCAGCTTGAGTAAACCTTCAGGACCAGTGACAGTCTTTCTTACAGACCAGAACCCTCGTAAGAGGCGCCGAGAGATCCGCTGGATAAACGTTAAAGGTACTGCATGGTAGTGAACGCTCAATTGGTCAAAGCAATCCCCCGCTCGTTGCTGAAGGTATTATAAGTCGTAGCATAACATCACTTGACGCACTCAGCTTCCCCCGACTCACCTGATTCTTTATAACTTCTCTACAGTACCTCAACCGACAATCGTCTCCAAAAACTACCACACAATGGCCGCAGCTGGTCACATCCGTCTCGGGACAGCCTCCCCCGGCACCCAGTCCTCCACGCCCGCCACAATCGCCCTCATCGACACCCTCGCCCAGCGCGCGGCATCCTCAAACATCGACATCCTTCTCCTCCCGGAGGCCTTCATCGGCGGCTACCCGCGCGGAAGCTCGTTTGGCTGCGCCATTGGCGACCGCAGCGCAGCAGGTCGCGATGAGTTCGCCCGCTACTTTGATCAGGCTATTGATCTCGGCGACACCGTCGGTCCTGCTGGTGGAGGTGCAGGAATCAAGTGGGTGAAGAGACAGCTCGGTGAGGATGATGAGGTTCGTGGTGACGGGTCGCGCGAGGAGCTTGAGCGTATTGCGAGAGACACCGGGGTGTTTGTCGTTGTGGGCTGCATTGAGAAGACTGGTGGGAGCTTGTACTGCTCTGTTGTTTATGTCTGTCCCAAGGAGGGCATGCTGGGAAAGCGTCGCAAAGTCCTTCCTGTGAGAGCCAACTCCCTAGCTCTGTATAAGCTCAGCACAGAACTAACATCAATGTCTCTAGACCGGCTCCGAGCGTCTCATCTGGGCCCAGGGATCACCAAGCACCCTCCGCGCCGTAACAACCACTATCCGCGGCATTCGCATCAACCTCGCCGCCGCCATCTGCTGGGAGAACTACATGCCTCTTCTGCGCCAAAGCCTCTACGCGCAAAACATCAACCTCTACCTTGCTCCGACGGCTGATAACCGCGAAGCCTGGCTGGGACTGATGCGTACCGTCGGTGTTGAAGGGCGCTGCTTCGTCGTCAGCAGTAACATGTGCGTTCCCAAGGAAACCTCCGCCGCAACGAACGGCCACTTCGCCAGAGGACGACGTGGCTCGTGCCTGACGGAGGAGGGCTTTGAGATCGCCCTGCCTAAATCCCCCTCGCGTCGACGTCGCAAGTCAGTCTTTGATCAAGACGGCAACGAGATTGTGCTTGGCTGCGATGACGTCGGTGACGCCCCCGCGGCCCGACCTCAGCCTGTTTCTGAGACTGCGACTACTGCTAGCAAGGGCGAGTTTCTGTCGCGCGGCGGCTCGTCCATTGTTTCTCCATTCGGCGACGTGCTCGCTGGACCGCAGTGGGAGGATCCTGATGGTCTGTTGTTTGCCGATGTCGATTTCCGCGATTGCATCCGGGGTCGCTTGGATCTTGATGCGGCGGGGAGTTACTCGCGAAACGATTCATTCAAGTTTAGTGTTGAGGGGTTGAATTTGGATCCTCTGCCGTACTGATGAGATTATCGGGGTCTAAGGAAGTCCATAATGAAATCTTCCTTTTCTTTCATGAGATTAGTGTAACTTGATGATTTCAGTATAAAAGAAAAGTGTATAAGTTGGTATTCCTTAGGACATAACTTAGGATATGACTTATATAAAATCATTATAAAACCTTAGTGAGTTTATAAGTAGCCTTAGTCCCAAGTTTAGTAGAAAGCGAACAAGCCATTGAGATCCTGATACATATATACGTGAAGACGTTCAAGGATATCACCAAGTTGGGAATCCATCTGCGAAACAAGGTTCACCAGGTCTATGTTATTCACGACAGGAAGAGAACGGCTGTCTTGACCAAGTCTAGACTTGGGGACATCTCCTCAAAATGCAGTCTGATAGTTCCTAAAGATCTACTATAATTAGCCAATATGATTATAGACTCAGGATCATCTTATCATAAATTATTATTGAGAAAGACTAAACTTCTATTCCTGATCCTTGTGCGTTTCCAAATGCTTGCCTGCCTTGTCTATTGGGTATCCCTACGCCTCGCTGATGTAAATCCGTTAATCTAAAACAAATGCAATTACTTGGTCTCATCGCCAGGCGGCGTCTGCCGCCTTTGCTCTTCCAACACCTTGCGCTCCGTTTCAACCTCCTTTCGCTGTCTCTCAAGCGCTGCTTGCGCCAGGACTTCTCGACGGCTCATCCCAGCAGTTGAATTACTCTTGACACCACCCAGTACGAATTCACCGCCTGTCCATCCGCCAAAGTCCTCGGGGTAATCCTCCTCATCATCGTCGTTTCCGGCAATAGCATATCGCGACGTCTCGCCGATCGTGTTTCCGCCCGATTTCCAGTCCGTCGCGTCAACCTCCCGCTCGATCTGGTGGCACAGATCCCAGAAGTTTCTGTCGTGGGGACTGTGGACGTTGTGCGCCAGCTCGTGGCACAGCGTCTTGCGGATGGTTTTGTAATCGCGGTATCCGTCGTACGCATCCGTCCTTAGTCGCAGCTCAATGACCTCGCCCTGGTTGCGGTTCAGGCCCAGGATTCGACTTGTGCCTTCATGCGACGTCTGCGTGTGCGAAAGAGGCTCCATCTCCGTGAGCAATCCCACAGCGAACTTGTGCTTTGTCATGGCCGCGCGAATACCCGGGTCTTCCTTGAGGCGCAGCAGGAGCTTCTGGCTGCGCTCTGGATTCGGAAGGCCTTGGAGCGGCCGGACTTGTAGGAACGTGTATTGCGACTCTTGGGTGTTTCGGCGCGTGTGCGCTGCTTGTTGAGCTTTGCCGCGATGCGCCATCCGTGCAGCATTGCGCTTTGCGACGCGCTCAGCCATATCTTGAACCTCCTGGATCTCTGCAGCGGGAGAGCCCATGAGCGTTAGAGTCTTGCCCTTGAGGTCGAGGAGAGGCATGTCGGGGTTCTTGAAGGGTGCTTTGAGGAGAGGCGTTTTCGGTGCGATGATCTTTTGGTTTGCGACGGGGACATCGAGGCTGGCTTCGATCTCGTTGAAGAGGTCTGTGACGGTCGCATCTTCGGGGAATGTGAATTCGTAGTTTACTTTTCGGTGCGTAATGGACAGAGTGAGCCAGGCCTGCTCGTGGTCGGACATGGGAGAGTCAGCCATGTTGACAACACAGCGGAGTGGCGATGGACTTGAGCACGTTATTGTTACGGTTTATGCCGATGGCAGGGACAAAGTTATAAATATCGGGGATGTTGGGAATGTTGATAAGGTAGATAAGACAAGAAGATATTGGGGGGGGGATCCTTTTATATCTTTAGGATCTCGTAAGCAAGAGGGTGGGTGATATTTGGCGTCGCATAGCTTGATGCTATCGTGTTCGGCATACTTCGGTGCCTGCTTTGTAATACGTCACTGCCACCGCCTGAACGCCACCCTTAGCAAGACCGACTATTTGCGGATGATGCTTACAATACCGGACATGACGAGACAATGGAAGTCTTGGCATATACCGATAACTCCGGATACTCGAGATTGATATAGGCTGTTAAGGAACTGTGAAGGTCGTATGCATGGCAATATATTTATAGCAATTCGCGATGCATTATAATGCTGCTTATGAAGCTGTAGTTCGGTTACCCTAGACCATTGATCTCAGCCGACTACATTTCTGTCAGAAAGTCCTAATTAAATTCTCTTACATGAGAGTATACAAACTTTACTGAAATATATAGAAATATAGAGTAGTTCTTGAAATTGTTTGATGAACCTTTAGCTTATTGCTACCTACATTTTCTTAAATTATTAGAACTTTGTCCTTCACAATAGGTGTGTAAAAGACACCAAACGAGGAGCGTTGACGAAGCACGAGCCGTGAGCTTGGATCGCTTCCCGTGTGCCACAAACCAAAGCCTCCAGGTCACCAGCCTCATCTACACCGCAGATCTCCCGTGCGCAAGACACTGTTGATAAAACCGTTGAGATCAAAACACGATCGATCTAAAATGGATCAGACTTTAACTTTAGCCTCCTTTTTCTTTTCGATATGGGTTGGGATTACACTTTAACTACTTTACTTGATAGCTATAGGAGAATAACTAAGTTAAGTATAAAAGCCAGCAGTAAAAGTGTATAACTAAACAGGCTTTATAGTTGAGGTGATCAGTGTGTCACTATAGCCGATGGGAAACAGAATGAGCTAATGTCTGAACACCAATCAGGTACTATGATCCTATGCAACTCGGCAGTGTGGACGGCTTACGCGGTAATGCTTACGGCTGAGCAATTAAAAGTCACAATACAATCACGATTTAACGCAGCAGTGTAATTGCTGAAGACGTTCATATTTAGAGTATCTCAAGTACATTCTTCTAATGCTAGCCCGCTCGTAAGAGAATAAAATGTCCTTGTATATCACAGGTAATGGTATGTAAACTTGCTCTTCTTTCCCTCCGCACAATAGACTGGTGATACCACGCAACGGAGTATACGATACAGGCTCTTCTTGCGGACCTCTTATATCATATGGAGTAGACATGTCGAGTATTCATCTTGAACCGTTCGCAAAGTTGAGGTGCTTCTGTTCGCCCAAGAATTCCATTCCTTGTAGCACCGACAATGGGTGAATTATGTTCGATTCGGAAGATCTCTATCCAATGAGGGAGAGGGGTTATGCCAAAAAGGGAGACAATAGTCTAGCCGACTCAATGTCCACCTATGCAGAAATCGGAAACTATTCCAAAAGATCGATGATAATGGCTCAATGATCGTAAGCCTGTATTGCCCCTTAAACCCTATACTTGGCCATAAACTCCTTGTGGAACTTAACGATGCTGCCCACCCACTCCGTGCCTGGGGCGAGGAACGCCGTGCGGAAGTGGAGCGTGCCTTCCTTCTGGCCAAAGCTGGCACCAGGCACGACGCAGATACCTGTCGCTTCTAGGAGCCTGAGGCAGTAGAATTCATCGGGTAAACGGTCCTCAGCCTTGGCCGCGTCCACGGCCTTCTGGGACAGCTTAATAGTCGGGAAAAGGTACATAGAGCCCTGCGGCTCCCCACATTCAACGCCCTCCATCTCGGCAAAGCCCTTATGGAGGGTGGCTGCGCGCTGTTTAAGACCCTCAAAGATACCGTCATATTCCTTCTTATAGAGCTCATACGACGGATCTCCTTGCCTCGGAGGGTTAACCATAAGCTCTACTAGGCACTGGCCGATAACAGGGGCGCATAGCATGATAGAGACGAACTTGTAGATATTGGCCTCCACCTCTGGATCGAAACCGTAGAGCTCAAAATAACCCCCGCGGTGTCCGCACTCGCCAACCATGCCCTTAGAGACGCTATGGAAAGATGCGAGCTCAACTCCACCGTACTTACCTGGGTTCTCCTCCTGCATCCTGCACAAGACCGCCTTGAAGCTGTGGAACTTGCCAATAAAGACATTAGACTGATAAACCTCATCGGCCATCACCACGAGGTTTTCCTGGTTAGCAAACTCGAGAACGGCGCGAATATCCTGCTCGGAAAGCGAAGCGCCGGTGGGATTGCCGGGGTTAATAATCACGATGGCGCGAATATCAGTGCCGTTGGCCTTAGCGGCCTTATATGATTCTCGGATTGTGTCGAGATCAGTCCCCCAGTTCTTCGACTCGTCAAGGTTATAAGGGATATATGTTGCGTTTAGTAGCGATATCGTCGCAGTATATAGGGGATATTGCGGAATCGGAATGAGAATACCCGTGTTTGGTGAGGCACAGATGATATGGAGGAGGGTGTTAATACCAGAGGAGGCGCCAGCGGAGAGGTAGATCTTGGAAGCATCGGCGGAATATCCGTCTCGTTCTTTGAAAGGCTCTTGTCAGTATAACTGAAACGCTGAAGCTCCCGGGAGCGGAGCGCACTCACTCTCGAGGAACTTGGCAACGCTCTCCTTGATCGCCGGAGCACCAGCGCTGGCGCTGTAGGCTCCAACGGATCCCACGCTGTTGAGCAAGAACCTGGCCCTCTTGACCACATCGGGCTTATAGCCCAGTGCGTCGATCAGAACATCCTCCTTCTCCAGCAGCTGAGGATTCTCTACAAGACTTAGGACCTGACGGAAGAAGGTGATAGGCTTCTGGTCAAGCTGCTGTGGGTTTCCGATGTGGGCGGAGATGACCTGGTCGAAGGGTAAGTCTTTGTCGCCTCTGGCAAGCCTGGCCTGGTACTCCTCGGACTTGATGGCAAGCTCTCCTCGGACGGCAAATTTGGCCGCGACAACGTGAGGGTTGATCGTATCGACGGTCAATCTCATCGTGGAAGAGTGTCGTCGTGTTGAGTGGCGTGGTGCCGTTGACGGTGGGCGAAGGCGAGAGGTTGTAGTCCGTCTAAGCCAATGTCAAGACAAAATTAGTCCGGAACCGGAGTGTGAGTTGATGGCCAGGAGAAGGCAATGTACGGGCAATGGCAAGAAATCAAGGCATAGATGGATAGACCAGACTCAGGGTCAGAAGGCAGACAAAGTCCGAACTAAAACTCGCTGCTCTGCCTGACTACCTGCGGCAGGTCTCCATCCGAGCCAAGCCTCATAAGACACATGTATATGGGAGGATCATGGGCGCCAGGAACACTCCGTCGAATCCTGAAATGCACTGTCGCAGTAGGATCGATCGCCATGACACAAGACTATGCATTTAGGCATCTGCGGGCCCACGGCACTGACTCGGACAGAAACCGCCAGCGGGCTGCGGGAGTCCCAGGCGTGGGTGGGGGGTAGCCTTTCAGCGATGATCAATGGAGCTAAGGAGGAGAATTCCTCCTTAGCTCCATTGATCA
>JAALXI010000377.1:0-27440 GCA_012977755.1 Fusarium nurragi | reverse complement strand
CCCCCCCCCTTGTTTAGTGGTTTCTTTGAATGAGACGTTACAGCAGCTTATGTGCATGCAGGCGATGTTTATCTCGTAAGGCTGCTAACGTCAACCTGCAATTCGGTTGAAGAGGATTTACCCAAACCCCCCCTATTTTGGCTCCATCCACCAACCCTTGTCTATATCATAAAACTTTATCTGGGAAGTTGTATCCATATAAATATGTATGCGCATGCATGTACGATCAACGACGCCGTAGAATACAACCTTCACTCATCGTTTCTCATATTATCCCCTTCTTCACATCCCCGCTGCAGATCCCTTCCCGTGCCCGTTCCGTCTCGGGTCCCGGTGACCTGCGTTGCCTCCATCACCAACTACATACATATACGCATGTGCATACGCACACACCACACACTACACATTACGCATCGGTTCTCGCCAATCTCACAATATCAGATCTATCTCCCTTATTTGCCCCTCCACTTGGCGCTGGCGTCGGTTAAGCCCAAAAGGTATCAGACCACTCGCGTCCCATGCTAAACTGATGTGCACTACATGTACTTTGTACCTCAGGCCCTTCCATGTCTTTGTGTTACCCGACCTTTCCCTTCTCTACCCATCTGCCTTGTCCATCACCACCATCACCCGTCAATCATCCTTGCTTTTTGGGTTCTTTTGTTATTCCCACCCTTGACTACCGACTACCGTACATACTGTATTCTCTTAGACTTAGCGCCTGTGGCATAGTAACACAACCACCCCCGTACCCCATATCCTCACTGCAATGCGCAATGCGCAACGCGACCCTACTTGTTGGCGCGCCACCCATGTTTGACCAGGTTTAACCATCATTTCTCATCTCAACTCCAGAGAGATAGGGCTGCCTTAGCATGACCCGATAGATTGGTTCACTAAGTCTTTTGCCGCAGACTAATGTCAGAAATCATGCACCTTCCGGCATCTAGGCATTCACAGTCTCTCCACTTGTAACTTACTTTGACATAGATAAATGATGGTCTGCAGCCCGGCCTGTTGGGCAGTCTCAAATCTATGCCAATGACACAATAAAGACGTAATATGTTATTCAAGTATAATATTTGCTAGACCATGTTGGACATAGTTCTGAATAGTACTGAACATCCTGGCCTCAAACTCTGGTCGCCATAATCGTAAGGTTCCATCCGTATACGTCTATCTGTGCCTTTCCACCAACCTCATTGGCTACAGAGCCAGGTGAACTCAGGCCCTCATGCGAATAAACATCCTCCTCAACCATCTCTGCGATCACTGCGCAACAAATGTGATATAGAAAAAGCCGGGCCTCCTTTTCCACAGTAGCACTCGCGTGCCAGCTGAGAATCACCCTAGCCTTCAGCAAAAAAGAAAACGTAACAAATCGTTGCAAATGCACATAAAACCACGCCGAACCTCCATGACCGCCTTTTGACCATCAGCCTGATGCTCATAAGAAGAAATCGGTAACTCCACAACCTCATATCTTGTCGAAGAGCGTGTATGCGTAAACTCCAAGAATTTCAAAACCAAGAAGCAAAGCGGTCCAACAACCGAACGGATGATCTGAGAACCCGCGGGAGGCAGAGCGTCCACCCAAGGGGCCACGATAGTCGAAGTAGAGAGGGAATTACCGGGCAGAGGAAACGTATAGCGATGTTCCCTTCTCCCGACGTCCGCCACGTCGACCGAAGTCCGCATCAATTTTCATTGATCCGTAAATCGTACACGTGACGGCAGTTCCAATATAGTACAGTGGGTTTCCTTTTTCTTTCCTGACTTTTGGTGAGTGTCCTCCTCTAGTGCCCTGATCCATGCTTGCCCATCCATCTTAGTGGCTGGGTGGTTGACCACCGTTTGCTAAGCCTGGTTAGTTCATCAACTAAGCCACCCTCTGCCTTTGCGACATACTTTGGTAAGGGAGACCCTGGCTGGGCTGCGCATAGGGTGAATGGGGTTGGTAGTTGGAATACATGTGGCTGTTGTTGTAGTCGGGGAGCTGCTGCTGAGGAACCCCAGGAGGTGGTGGCGGGTACTGAGCAGGCTGATATCCAATGGGAGGCAGCTGAACAGGCCGTGAGCCAGGGTAGGAGGAGGTAGGAGTGCCATCCGGTCCTTGAGGATCGCCACCTCCATTCTGAGCAGCAGCAGCAGCCGCAGCCTGGCGTTGTCGCTCCTCCTCGGCCTTGCGGTTGGCATCTTCTTCCTTCTTCCTCTGTTTCCACTCCTTGCGGATTTCCTTGAACTCTGGAAACATGAGTTAGCCATCGAAGTCCTTCATGCTTGGCAAAAACACAGGTCAGTCTTACCTTCAGGCGTTCGCTTCTGTCCGTGGGACTGCATGGTAACGTGAGCGTTCAGGTGATTCAGTGTACCATAGGCCTTTTCACAGCCATTCCATCCGCACTTATACATGCGCTCAATCTCTTCGTATCGTCGTCGAGGTCGCTTATGCTGCTGCGCACCTGGAATGGGAACAAAGGAATAAACCTAAAGCAAGGATAATGTTAGACAGTGTAGCAAATAAAGGTGACAGACGATCAACGAAACTGAACTGAACGTGGAAGAATCAAACGCGTCTCAAAGTGTCAGATACATGCGCGTTCTACTCATCCTAGTTACAATTCGCCTTCTGTCTGTCTGCGCAAGTATTGACGTACTTGGTTCGGCCGTTGAGGAGGCGGCGCTGAAGCAGGATTCTGAGCGTAGACTGGGTGACCGGGTGTCAGAGGTGCACCACCGTGCTGTCCATAACCAGCCCAGTCTGGCCGGGGCTGCGCATACATGCCGCCGCCGGGATGAGAATAGCTGTGTGACATGTCTGGGTTGGGCGCATAAGGCGAATGCTGCCCATAGGATGCGTAGGTTGGGCTCGGAGCGGCGATGGACGGATCTATAGGTACATCGTTGTCAGATTTGACCGGATGGGTCTGATGGCTACGCCCATCCTGCTGGGGCATTGACGGACTGTTCTGTTGTTGCGCCATACCGCCACTGCTTGTGCTGCTGGCAGGATGGTATGAACGCTGGACGTGCTCTGGAAATGATCCTGATCGGGCTGGTTGAGGATAGACACCGTACTCGGAGGTAGGAGTGGCCGATGTCGAGTAGTTGACTTCCTGCTTGACGGGATATTGCGCAGCAGATGCGTGATCTGCCCTCGAACCTTCAGAATTGGTGTCGCCGAAGTTGCTTGGATAGGGCGAAGGCAAACCTGACTGCGAGTACTCCGTGGCAGTTCGTTCCATAGAGTTGGGAGAGCTGAGGAGCGTGTCTAGGGTCGCTTCGGAACCAAGTTTCGCGATGTTGGAAGCAGTATGCAACGATAGGTGGTTGTCAACAAAAGTACGAGGTTCCTGTGTTGGCACCAGAGACATGCTACAGCTCCACGGGGCTGGTGATAAAGAAATAGCCGGCGAGATTTAGCTCAGACCCGCGTCAAGTTGGTGTTTGCCGATAACAGGGGAAAGAAGGGCAATGGCTGAGCGCTTGCAAAGAGACTTGCGGCGGCGCGGCAGTATATGTTGTTGGCGGCGGCAGTGTAGCGCCGTTTGTAAGACCAAAGGTTGGTTTATGGTTAAGTGCGTGATGCGAGCACCTAGGCCGAGTCCTTGGGCGCGGATCTTGCTGGGGAGGGGAGATGGAGATGGGGGAATGGAGCCTAGGGCAAGGATAGTTCGCTTTTCCTCGATCAGAGAGAGGTCAGACTAAGTCGCCCTTAGTTCTTGGGGAGCGACACACTAATATAGTGCGATGTTGAAATCGGCCTGGTACGGTGGACTCTGCCGAAAGCCCAGAAGCAAAGAGGGTCTAGCGCTTGAAGGCCTGGGATGGACAAGGGTGTGCCAAAGTGTATCTTCCCACGATACACTGACTCTTGTCCTCCTGAAAGCGACTCGCGACCTTGCAGGGGGGAGGGGGTGTGCGCGTCTGTGTCTGTGTCTACGCAAGAAAGCTTCTGTTATGACGGAGACTGGAAAGAGGTGCGGGACCGAAAGAATTTTGTAGGGTCCCAAGGCGGAGTATGAATGACGGAAGCGATAAACACAGGTTGCACTCCTCTGCAACCTGAAGACAAAAGGACGTCTCTATTGTAGTGGGACGAGCCGAGAGAGAACGCAGTGAATCTATATGCACGTAGGTATGCACGTCGAGTTTTGGTTGATATTCAAGGGCTGTAGGCTGGTGTTTACTAGGCTGGAAGATACCGAAGCGCAACGGGTCGATGCGAAACAGCAACGTATGGTACGGTACGGTGCCATACAGTGAGCAGGAACTGGTCTGGCCAACCCAGGGCAGTGGCAGTGGGATTCTGCGCTTATCGAACTTGGTGGATAGCGTGGGTTTGCTTGAGCAAGAGGGGCGTGCAAGTTTCGATGCAAGCTTTACAGCAGTGCCAGCAGCAAGAGCACGGTACTGTAGAGGGCAGCATGGAACAGCACAGCACAGCACAGCAGATGAAGACCAAGTCGGGATATTTCCGTCGTAGCGGATGATGGACTGGACTGGACCGGACTAGACTTGGCTCACAGGCCAGACCAGAAAACCTTTGGGTCGAGGTCGATCGTTCTGCCGAGGATGCCCCACGTCGTGACCGGTGCCGGATGTGCCGCTGACTCGTGGCTCGAGCGAAAGCGGCGAGTAATTACGAGAAAGACCAAGCGCGCTTCCAGGGGATCGGAAGCTAGAAGGTGAAGGTATGAAAGGGGGTGTGGTGTAAGTCGTAGATACAGTAGAGCAGGAAGTATCCGTAGATGTTGGGTTGGAGCGTCGAGAAGTTGAGGTGGAGGCGAAGAAAAACGGGAGGACCACCGCCTTGTGATTGCGTTTTTGCCTTTTGGGAGCTGGCGAGAAAAATCAGAATATGGTCCCCGTGCGAAAGAGTAGGTAAAAAAGGAAGAGGCAGACGAACGGAGACCCTTGTCCCTTGCCTGATGCCCCCCCTGTCCCTCCTGTCCCTCCTGCGTGCTGCAACCTGCTGGTTGTGAGATGGGAGCTAGGAGTTGGGAGCTGGGAGCTGGGAGCTGGGAGCTGGGAGCTGGTCTTTGCTTTGCTCATCAATCTCCCCTGGCTGGGTTCCTTTCTCACACACCAGACACCAGCCCAGGAATTAGAAATTGTGGCGGAGCTTGAGCTGTTGGGGGCTGCTCGTAAAAGCAGACAGAAAAAAAACAAAAAGTAAAAGTGGCAATTGCATTGCCAGCTGCATTGATACTGCCAATCTTAGCATCGTCTGATGTAATCAAGGCACTCGGTGGCTGGGATTTTGTCCGTACTCCTGCCTTCGTGGTCACAGTAAAACGTTGTCCTCTGTTCCGGAGAAGTACAACCTTGAGAGTACGACTGCAACGCGAGCTGTAGGTAGCTGTTGAGGGCCATGATCCATCACGACGCCGGCATGGTGGTGAAGTCGGCCAGGGGTGAAGAGAGCATGGCAGGGGGTGGACACCCTGTGCCCTGCGCTCTTGGAACCAAGTTCCACCCAGGAAACAACCCCGTACTGGATCAAGGGCCCAAGGAATGCCCACCCTGTCATGACTGGACGTCTCCTTCGCTGAATACAGTGCGCAAATGTCATCCTGGACTACTCGCAGCAGATCTGCGGCCTTTTCCAAGACCAAACCCAATCAAGAGTTGAGGTGGCGGGTTCCACCACCAGAGGAGGCGTCCAGGATGATTGTGTTGAAAGCAGCCGGGGCTTGACTAAAAAATCCTAAAGAGGGGTTAGACAGTTTAGTTGCCGATTTTCCATCTTGTCAACAGGGTGCCAATGGACGAGGTCATCGATCAGAGAGAATGGGGTCAGCAGGCACGCGGATTGCCACGGCCGGTTGAGGAGAGATTGCGAAATCCTCCTGTGACCTCAACTGACTCAGGCCTATCACCGAGACTTCTACGGATACAAGCAATCGAGAGGAAGAACGGCCAGGGTGTCGAGGCCTTCGGAACGTGGCGGCGATACCGCGATGAGTGTGGGTGAGCCCGACGTCGTGGTTTCCAGTACACGCTAGTCGCAGTCGCGCGCAAGCCAAGTTCAAGGATGGATCAGAATATTCTCCGCGACACGGCTGTGTAACGACAATTGTTGCGACGTACCAACGTGGGATAGTATGTCGTATGTGGAATCGATGAGTTTCTGGCATGCAGGTCATGGCCTCTAGCAAAGCTTTGGAGCCGGCGCCGTTGATCAGGTTAGTTTCAGTATCCGCCATGATCGGGTTGGCTTCAGGGGATGGCAGTGTAGCTCTGCCTCCTAGATTCTAGTTCAGCCCTAGGCTGCTCAGATTTGGGGCCAGGTTGAATGGCGCTACCATTATTATGTGATCCAGCGGTTCGGAGAAGAGTGAAACGGTGTCGGAAGCAACCCAAGAATCCGCGCCTCGTCGCTGTGTTGGCACGCCATGGCATATATGTGGCTGATACTGTAGCAGCAGTATCAGGAAATCCTTCCAGGTATTCCGTGCAGTACTACATCTCCCTTGACACTTGTCAGAAACAGGCGCGTGATGGATTGTAAGAGGGCGCGTTGGAGACGAAGAGTAAGAAGGGAACACAAGCAGCAAAATAGAGAGCATTATCCTCTCAGTGTTTTTAACCTTAACCGCATGAGTGTAACTCAATTTCATAATCACGACCGTGTCCACAACTCTATCCGTTGACCTAGGTACAGGCCTTCGATAGAAGTGGAAGTGGAAGCTTGGAAACTGATTGGATCTCCTGACCCGTCAACATAGTAAGTACCAGTAAACCATGGTACGTCTCTCTGTGTTAGTCTGCCCCTTGAACTATTTTAGTGAAGAATTGCATTACACACATAAGTATCCGTAAGGCTGACGGTAATGGCTGTTTAGAAGGTGGAAGGAACACTTGCTTTACCATGGACAGAAACCAGAAGTGGGGAAACCTACACATCATACCAGCCCGTCCTATCATCAGCATAGTTGACATCTATGCATCTCAATTTCTTATCGGATGGCCAAAGCTAGCTCAGCCTCTTCAATCTTCAATCTTCAAATCAATAACACCCTTTGTTTGCACGCCTACACGTTATCGCAAACATGACCGCTTCTTGGCTGACTTCTCCAGTGTGGGCGATCTAGCCACACATCTCCAACATCCCGGCACGATTGACACCTTTCTAGTCGAATGATCTGTGCTAGAAGCTTCAGGGTCTAGTTAGACAAGATCCTAAGCGACCCGAACATCTGGGATGAACTAAAGGGGCCCAAATGCCCCAAAGAGGCACAGTAGACCTTAGCTGGACGGTGTCTCCCTACGGTAATTAGTGGATTCTCTCACTTTCTTAGCCAGGTACAGACTAACAAAACCTCAGCCAACCTGCTCACCAACACAATAGAACACCCAGTTACAGGGAGCCAATACGGCTCAAACTCAACAACTATGCAGCGCCAAGGATTGTCGTTTCTGCCGCACCGCAACGCGACACATCAATACGGTGTCTGACAACACATGCAGATGCTTCAGTTGTTGGACCAATAGACGCCCAGCATTGCCCAACCAAGCGACTGGGCCGCGAGCCAGAATGTTACTGGTCGGACAGGGGAGCTTTGATAAAGCTATACCATCGACCAGGGGTGACCCTTCTATGATCGCAAAGCTGAGGGCGCCAATTCATTGACCACATACATGCTCATTGCTCGGTTGACTTTAACTAAATTGGACCACAGCATGAGATCCTTGTTGTTGCACCAATCGATTGAAAATATTCAAGGAGGCTCCACGTGTTGACTTGGTTCTGTGTTTCCTCCGAGCCTGCAAGACAGTCTCAACTGGTGCTCACGTGGGGCATCCACTGATGCGCAACCCATGCCCGATTCCAACCCTTGCGTTGAGGTGGCTGGGCCCTGTGCGACTTTCACGAATAGCAGCTCCTCCGCCACATCAGACAGAGTCGTCCACTGCCGTTGGTAACGTCGAGGGTTGTTGACTGCTCTCCAAGGCACTGTGCTCGATGGTGCCTACACCTTCGAGGCCGACCACCAGACTCAGCAATTTTGTCTGTGCGCTTGATATGCCTGGGGAACAGCTTCTCATTTCCATCTTTGCATACATGCATAAAAGCCTGAACTCATCATCCAGGCTGATTCTTATTCTCATCTGACACCCGTGTCTACAGGCTCTCCTTTCTTCTAGAGACTTGAGGGCATTGGGTTGATTTGCGACTGGTACTCCGTACTCTACGTAGAGTCTAAGCACCCCAGCTCATCAAAGACGAAAAGACATGGGTCACTTGGGCGCCAGTTCGCGCGCCCGCACATGAGGGGCAGCCCAAGTGCGTCTAGTTCTAGTTCCCCTGTCATGCAACGACAGAATTGTCTGACCCTGACTCGTTTCTGCTACTGCATCTACGTCGGCATGCAAATCCTCTCTGACTTGATTAGGGCAGTTTGCGTGTTAGTGCTCTTCCCAAGTTGCGGGGGAACTGGAGCAATTATTGCGCATTTCTGGCGACGACCGACTGCCGGCATAAAGCAACATGAAGCTGGCATTTCTGTACAAAGTACGGATACCAGCAAGGAGTATGAATGATTTAGTGTGTGGGGTATAGATCACTTCTGTCTCCCCTCTTCAATGCTTGGTGAATGCAACCCCTCCTAGGTTCCGGCCCTGACCGCCTTCCATACTATCATCCGAATGTCCAATTGTTACGCAGGGCAAGCTTGCAGACATATGATAAAGGCAAGCATGCTTGATCTCTACTGCGACATTACTTTGGACATGGGTCCGCACAAATGGGACAGAGACCTCTCTATTGATGCGCACTTTTTCAACTCTGCAGGGGAGCAATTGTCTAGACCTACATTGTACCAGGGTTGAGTACTATACGCAGACAGACCAAAAATGATACTCAACGCTCGTCACTCTCCTCCATTATGGCCCACAACTCCGAAATTCTTGGTTGGAAAACACCCACAGCATTAAGGCGGTGAGCATCACTGCCAATTGCCCTGCCCCATTTACAGCATCACAGCACGACAGCAGAATACAGTTGGTGCGTGATAGAAATATTCAATTGCTCGATCGCAAGAAACCCTGAGGCGCACCACAACGCTACCAGTGGCTCTCACTACTAACCAGAAATAGGTTAAGTCGCTATACAAAGCTCCAATAGCGGGCGTGTATATAGACATGGACGGGCTGCCGGCTTAGGTATCTCCACAAGCCCTGAAGTCAATCTGGTGGACGATGAGTTTGTGTTAATTCATAGGGAAACCGATGCGTCCTGTTGGCCGTAAGTATTTGAGCGAGTAAGAGCCGAAACGAGGATGAGTGTTACCCAGAAAGGGAAGTTCATTAGCACTGAAAACTTTCTGGCCATTGAAAGGTAGGCAGTTTCTATGCATGACCATGAGCCAGGACACAAAACTGAGGCCTCGCAAGCTTGATAAACACATCCGCGTGTGTAAGCTTAGCATGGCGTCTATCATAAATCATTATACAGAGTACGGAGTACAAGGGATGCTCACAACTACCACTCTTCTAGATGTACAGTAGATGCATCTAATCTGATGGGCCAGCTATTAGCAGGGGTACAGTAGCTTCAGTTGCTTAACTCTTGTGGACTTTTCGCTAATGACTTATTTCACGGCCTAGTGCTGCTCATAGCAACCTTACTGCACGCGAATATTCTTGTTGGACATATTGGTTGCCTTTCGTTTCTCTGGCTACGGAGTAGAAAGTCGTCCAGCCGCTGATATTTAGGACTCTACTTCCACACTGTATTGTGGTCATGGTGCCCCAGCGTCGCACAGATACCGACATCTCGGAAACACAACAAGCCGGGCTTATCCACTCTGGTTTCAAGGGGGAAAACACGCAGCAGGACCTTTAATAACCAGTCATTAGCGTTGTTTCGAGGACCTAAGTTCTAGGTGGCCAGGCAGATCTTCAACCACCCCAAGCGCCAGGGCTCATGAGTCGGTGGATGTCACTTGCATATTCAGGAACGTGTCAAGCTACGGCAAGCCATCAAGTGTGACGGTGGACGGCAGTCAACCTAATCCACGTTGACGGTAGACGGTGTCTTTGATTCTCAGCAAACGTGGGCTAGTGAGAAGCCGGTCGACCACGATCCCAGAGCTTCCCGTGGTCCTGGGAATCTCCCGCACGCCGGCGTCTTGTCATGCGCAACGTCAAACCAAGTTGGTGAACACCGGTTAACTCTGTTTGAAAGCACCTTGCAGCTTCAGGCTTCAGCACTGTTCGCCGATGATACGAGGGATGCTGTTACAGGTGACCAGTCATGTTACTGATCTACGGGCCAATTTCGTTTCTTCTGGATGATTGAATTAGGGCCCACCACACCGCGAGGACACTCAGATCTTGGTGGGCTGAGCGACGCTAGCGATCTGCAGAACGGTGGGCACAGAGCCATTCGACTCAGCTCACTAGCGCACGTTGAATTGGGCGTGGTGCGCAAGTGCAATTGGGATTCTTCTCAGTGGATGCCCTAGTATGGATACACACTCGGCGATTCAGGGTGGCCTTCACTAATATCAAGGTCCTACCATTTAGGAAATACAGCATGATACTGAACCCACCTGTCTCATGGTGGATGCCTGATGCCTTCGATTCGGTAGCGGCCGGAATGGGGAGTGAGCAAAGCCACGTACTCTCTGGGCTCTTTTACGACAACTTTCGGTTGAGCAGACTCGATGTATACATGTCAAGAACCCCCTCTGACCATGAGCCGTGTGTGGCTTCATGTCATGAACTATGAACGAATGCGTTGCGGATTAACGACACAGGCGATCTTGCTGTCTAGTCTGGTCTGGGACTCAATCCCGAACCTGAAAACAGAAAGGCACGTATCGGTACTCTGTATATGACTGAAGACAGCAAGTTCCTGGAGCATCGATCGGTCCTTGACCATCTTGGGTTGAAACTTGTAAGTGAGTAAACGCAGCCGCTTTGCCCCTAAGATCTGGTGCTGGAGATTGCCTACCACACTGCGCGGCTCAGAATCGTTTCCTGATACACCTAACCCCAAGGCTAACAAGCCGTGATGGCCCGGCCGCATCTGTTTACTGATATTGGACTCAGCCTTGATGGCCCAGCACTCATAAGTACAAACATGTCCCCAGGGCATGGCACGGGCCAGGACCGAGCTCATCCCCAACCTCGTTACGGATACTTGTACACTATCTACAAACGAGGTCAAGACCAGACGGACCGGAGCCTTGGTACGGTTCGATACCTTATCCGATATTTGAGGTTAAAACCTGCAGAGTGGAGAGAAATGAGAAAGATTGCAAGGCAACAAACACGATGCCGTCGGCAGTGTCCATCCGGCATCTTAGTCCGCCACCGACGTAACTACCAGCTGATACTGAATCGTACGTACCCATAACAGCATTTCTACCAGTCTCTATCTGCGTGAGATATCTCAATCGGAAAGACCCAACGTTCAGAGGGTGATGGAGAGGAAACATGGAGCAACCTCGCAGCAAATACGTAGTAGGAAGTACTGTGCTGACTGCACTCCGTGCTGGTAGACCGAATACAACGGTGCAGTCCCGGCAGCACGGGGCTCTCTCACTAGAGGATGTGGATCCCTCTCATACCATTCATGAAGCGCAAAAACAGTGAGACCAGGGGGTGTTTCCTCTAGCGTCCCCATCGTGATGGTTTCCAACGGCAAGGCTATCGCGGCTCGCATGTGTACTTGGCAGATTACCTCTTGCCCCCTGTTGCGTTGCGCGCACGCTCGCTGTGTTGCATCATAATCAAGCGCGCCCAGTTCTATTGCCAGTGTTATTCAAAGACGAGGCGCTTTCTCAGGTCTACAGACAGTGACGCAGTATATTCTTTTTGTCATGACAAACAAATGTGTCGGTATCGAGTCAGGAACGTTTGCCGCATATGGGGGTGCGATAACTAATCAAATGCTTTGGTCGGGGAGGCGGATATTTGTATTATTGACGGTGACATCCAGGAGACTCCCATGACTGGGTGTTGAAGCAGCTGCAGGGCTATCTGAGGATTATCAAAAAGAGGGAGGGGCTTTACTCCCCAGGCTGATAACTGCCAGCGGAACTTTGAGCGGAAAGGGGAAGTCGTATGCGGCGAACACACAGCATAACGACGGGCATACACACCGACAGATGCGTTCTGCTCTGTGTTGCTCTGTCTTGGTCGGGACACCGCCGCGGCAAGCGACCAAGGAGAGTTGAGAACTGTCAGATGTCACAAGAGCTGACGAGATGCTATTACCATCCATGCATATACATACAAACACATGGGAAAGTTGATCAAGCACGGCACGACGCGACATTCACACTGACTACGCGGTGGCCCGGGCTGACTAGAATCGACAGTCCTGAGTCCCGTCGCGTCTGGAGAAAGCTTGGACCGCAAGGACCAAGGGATAGACACAGGGGCCAGAAGAGCATGGCCGTGCTAGCTAGCCAGCATGCCATAGCAATTGTGCAATGGAGCAACAAGCCTCCGGGAAATGCCACGCCATACTGTGCAGTACAGCACAGTACAGTACAGTACAGTACACCACCGGAGCCACGCCGGAGTCAAGCTCTTGCCTTCATTCCTGGGGTGCATCGACAGGTGAGGCACTTGGACTCTCACTCACTCACTGTATACCTATCTCTGTCTCTTGGCCGATCTGCACACTGTCTTTCTCCAGCCTTCGGCTCGTGGCCCCCGTCACTCAGTCAGTGGTGGCTGTTGTTTCTTGTCACCCCTGCAACTGGTGGAAACTGAACAGTCTCTCCTACGGATGATTGACAACTCATCTCCTCCATCTGCCTTTTGCCTTTTGCCTTTTGCCTTCCCACCGCGAGGCGTGGGTTTCCGTTGGTTTCGTCCCGCCCCCGAATATTTTCGGTGCCAAGTTGAGCTCGAACAGATGCCACATGATAGCGAACACGGTCCATCCGTGCTGCTTCAACCACTGCCCAAGAGGCTGACTGACATCGGGCCACATTGTCGAGTTTTGGGGGCTGACTCCGAAACCTAGCGCCGTATCTTAGAGTGAAATTTGAGTGGAAAGAAGAAGCCATCTTGGGCTGTTCTGGAACTTTGAAGTCCAGGGAGTCTCTCTCACTGAGCTCGGGGAAACCGTCTTGGTCAGCACCACTCAGCCCTTTACTGACTCGGCCGATTTGCGCCGCGTCGTGTGCCATATGGCGCTATCGTTTCTATCTTGGTTATCGAGACAATGTCATACAGGCTCGGAATTCCATGTGCGTCATTGACGAATTTCAACTGACATTAGTGCGGTCTGATGCTGCAACCACGTCTGTCCGCCTTCAGATTTGACTGATCAATACACCCCGTGTTCTACCCTGTACCTGCTTTGTTGATGAGATCCTTCTTTCTTTTCCTTTTCCAAATCATCCTTGCCAAGTGCACGGTGGGTAGGCTTGAATATCCTACTCTGTTCACATGGTGGTGAACATGTTACCTAGAGCCTTACTACGACCTCTGCTCCTTATTGACTGTCGATTGATCGCTGAGTATACAGTATAGCCGAATGCATCTTAAGGGAAATTTGAATGTATCACCGACGTGTCGTATGTGAACTTACAGGTGGATAACATAACAGACCAAAGATCCTATCCCACGTGCAGTTATCAGTTACACACAGTTACTCTCGTCGTCGAAGACATCCTTAGAATACTGTGCCATATCCTGCATGTGTTTGATGATGATCGTCGAGACACTACTCCTTGACGTGGCAAAGACATCCGAAACTGTATGCGGATCACCAACGGTTATCGAAGTTGGGCAAACCCAAGCCCACCGGGTAGAGACAATTATTGCCAGCCATAACTGTATTGGATCACCGACTAGGTACCAATTGGAGCGGCATTGGATGGCTATCACGATGACAAGTTATCACTTGTCAACATGTGAACAAGATGAAGTCCTGGCCGAGTTTGGACCAGATCCGGAAGCATCACAATAATGCCAATACCGTGGAAAATAAAGCTAGGATACAGCTTGAACATGTTCAGTTATCACCTCGCCAACAGCCGCCAGATGCCTCTATAGTAAAGAAGTGATGGATATCAGATACGCCCCCAACAACGTAGGCAGTGACACGGAGGCTCAAGTAATGGGCAACTCGAAAAGACGATCCAAGGTATAATCCATTATCGGGCAGGCTATATTGTCAGGGGCTCTTCACTCAACCATACATTCAGGGCGAGTTAGCAGTGTGAGTTAGATAGCATGTGCCTGACATAACAATACGTCAGGAGTTTCTGCAAGCTTTGAAACCAAGCTACAATACAAGACATGGTATGGCAACCCAGATCATGCCAAGTACCATTAACCAAGGAACACTCAGCCAAGGGTTACAAGTACGACATCACATTCCACATAGGACAGCAGATACTGAGTGAGCTGACATTTAAGGAACGACAAAAGTCTATTGAACGTTTAGCTCCTATGGTGAACATTGTCATCGACCTCCAAAACTCAAGGCCTCCAATAAGGGAAGGATATTTTCTCCTCGTCTCCGTCGTCGTTGAGTGTTTCCCATACCACTCAAGACGATTTCATCATCCCAATCTAAAGCCATTATTTCGAATACAAGTAAAAAAGAAACATGCCACTAAAATGCGTGACCAAACAGGTCCGCAGTCAAATCGTAATCCAGACTCAGGAATAACGAGTCAAGTCTAATCGAGCCACCTGTCCTCTAACAAACAAACGCCTTGGATGTCATGTACTTTTGAAGGTTCGGAAAATCCGAAATGAGAGGCTGTCTAATCCATATCACGAAAGGGTTGTTGTTCCAACCCCAAGATGGAGGATCGCCTTACCATCGACGGTTACCGATGGGCATGTTGTTGGAGTTGGCTGGAGGTCGAGTCAGCTCGAGAGGTGTTTAGCTGATTCAGCGTCGGCGGAACCCACCTCTGCCACCGCCACGACCACGACCCCATCCACCGTAGCCGCGACCGCCGCCGCCGCCACCGTAACGAGTCATCTCGGCAAGACGAGGGTCGATTTGCTGCTTGGCCTCCTGGAGAACATTGACAAGATCACGAGCCTGCTTCTGGTCTGGGGAAAATGTCAGTATGTATGCGAGACAGGACAGTAGGCAATGGATACTCACTATCAGTGGTGAAGAGGGTAATGGCGGTACCCATGGCACCGGCACGACCGGTGCGACCAATTCGGTGAATGTAGTCCTCCGAGTTGTTGGGGTAGTCGTAGTTCAACACGTGAGTGATGTTGCGCACATCTTTAGCAAGAATGGTTAGCAGGCGAAGAAGGGGTTTGTATAGCAACGTTCCAGCACGGAAGATGAAGGTGGATGGCTATGCGAATTGGCAGGCCATCTGTACTTCACTCCTGGCGGAGATAGGGCAATAGAAAGTGCGTCAAAATGCCATCCTGGAGTATGCGGGTCACTGGGTCCTGGAAACAAGAGAACCTTGACCAGCAGCTTGATCAGAGGCAGTAATATGCCAACTCCACACTCGTACCACGGGAGTGAAAACGGTACAAGAGTGGAAACACGTGAGTATAGCAAAGTGAAGGCTACACAACGGATCAAGACCCCGTTGGTTGAGAACCAATTGGACACGATAATTATCAGGCAGATTCGCACAGTCAAGAGAGCCCCTAAACACGAGAGTAAAGTACAGCAAGTGCTGTAGCTGGAAGTTGCCATGAGGGAGGGGAGGGAGGAATGATACATACCGATACCACGCGAGGCCACGTCGGTAGCCACCATGATGGGAGACTTTCCAGTCTTGAACTGGTCGAGCACCCAATCACGCTCGTTCTGTTGCTTGTCACCGTGAATAGCTATATAAGGTTAGCAATTGTCTCCGAGTGTTGTAACGTGATACTAACATAGCGCAGGCCATCCGTCTTGGCGGAGGAATCGAGTAATCTCATCAGCAATTCGCTTTGTGCCAACAAAGATAAGAATCTTGTTCTCCTTGTTCTCCATAGTCTTCTCAAGATGCTTGATCATGCGGTCACGCTTCTCCATTTCGGTGACAACCTCGACAATCTGGGTGATTCGGTGGTTGGCAGCAAGCTCCATGGAACCGATGTTGACCTGGATGAACTCTTGGAGGAAGTCAGATGCCAGAGCACGGACCTCCTTGGGCCATGTAGCAGACCACATCAGAGTCTGTCGGTCGGGTCGAATCTGGCCAATGATCTTGCGAATTTGGGGCTCGAAACCCATGTCAAGCATGCGATCAGCCTCGTCAAGAACGAGGTAGGTAACACGACGCAGGTTTGTCTTGCCGGCCTCGAGCATATCAATCAGGCGACCAGGGGTGGCAATACACACCTCAACTCCACGAGAGAGATCGCGGATTTGAGGACCCTTGGGGACACCACCGTAGACACAGGTGTTTCGGATGCGAGAAGATCGACCGAACTTCTTCATCTCCTCCTGAATCTGAACAGCAAGCTCACGGGTAGGAGCGAGGACGAGAACGATGGGGCCATCGCCGGGAGCGAGGAGAGGCTGAGCGTTGATGTGAACGATGGAGGGAAGGCAGTATGTAAGGGTCTTTCCGGAACCTGTCTCGGCAATACCAACGACATCGCGACCGGACAGAGCCATGGGCCAGCCTTGAGATTGAATGGCGGTGGGAGCAGGGAAACCTTGGGCCTTGACCTCGTCCATGACATATCGGGGGAAGCCAGCCTCGTCGAAGGTCTCGACAGGGCGAGGAATATCCTTGCCAGCAATGGTCATCTGGTGCTTGCGGCGGAAGGCTTCCACATCAGCATCAGATCGGCTGGAGACATCGGGGTGCTCCTTGTAGAAGGACTTCTCGAACTTAGGGAGGGTGCTGAGATCTGCACAAACGTTAGCGAGGGAAGAAGGACCGACGGATGAACAAAACACGTACCGAAATCTTGGTTCTTGAGGCCAGCGCCAAGTGCGCCCATGCGGTCACCACCGGCACCTCCTCCGAAACCACCACCTCCTCCATAACCACCACCGCCTCCGTAGCCGCCGCCGCCGCCTCCGAAACCACCACCGCCGCCGCCGTAGCCACCTCCGTTGCTTCGACTATGTCATATATTAGTAAACGACGATAATGAAAATGGTGTGATTGCGCGGTGGTTGATAGGTTGATGGGTTGACGCGGTGCCGTTGGGGAAGGGCGACCACGTCTCCAAACTGAAACCTCCAACTTGCGCGAACCACGGGAGAAATTTTGACTTACCCTCCATAACCACCACCACCACCACCATTGCGGTCACCACGGTCGCCGCGATCACGGCCATAACCACCGCCTCCACGGCCACCACCGCCGCTGTATCCGCCGTCGTAGCCAGACATTATTTCGGGTAGAGAAGGATGAGACGGAGCCTTTTGGAATGGACCCGTCGAGGAAAGGGGGAGAAAGTGTTGTTAGAACAAAGACAGTCGTGGGAAACGCGGTATATTATCTCGTAGTGACGAGATTAGCTCTCTTTTTTGATGGAAAAGGAGTGCGCGCCCGAGGGTTGAGATGATGTTGGAAGGGAAAGGAGATGAATGGTGAGGATGGGTGGAAGTTTTAAGTGAGACTGAGATTCCTGCGCGCTTGGGTTATTTTTTATTTTTTTCGCCGCTAACAAAAAAAAGTCGATGCACCTTGCCTGCGGCATGTCCGCCTAGCGGTCCCACTTACGCCCTTTGATTGGCTCAGAGTGGTCCACTAGAAAGAACCCTTCAAAGCCTGGAGGAAAAGCCGCCACCTTAGTCAGGGACCTGTGGGCCCTGTATTCCCACAACTACCCTGTATATCTACTGACAGGCACCCCTTAATCATCTCTAACTGTGCTAGACGACCTCGTCATTGCACAAATTCTGTCGGTATCCAAAAGTCAAGTCCCTTACATCTAGGCTAGGGTACGTTGTATAATTGCAAATGTGCCTGGGCAAAACGGACTTTTCCCAGAAGCATGGCAGTCATCCAGTGATGGTTAAGACACTGGCTAACACCGTATGAAGTAAATATACTAGGTTCCCGCAAGATGGTGACCGAAGACTGTGTATGTGATATTGAAGCTTTGGGTTTCTATTCATCCATCTGTTCCTTCTTCCACTTAGCATCCAAGGCCTCCTCCAAGGCCTTTCCAAATGCGCCTACAAACTCCCAGCAGTCTAAGTATGTATTATACAATGGTGCAGGCGCAGCTCTAATCACATTCGGTCTGCGCTCATCAACCAAAACACTTCTTCTTTCTAGACCAGCCATAACCTCGTCCAGCAGCCCGTCAGCTAGAAGGATACTCACTTGCGCTCCACGACGCTCTTCCTCACTGGGTGTGATGATCTGCCAGTAGGCGCTCATGTCCTCCGGTAGCTTTTGTAATTCCGAGACGAGATAGGCTGTTAGTTTCGTGCTCTTGGCACGTAAGGGAGCCATCCCGCCGGCAAGTTGGAATATCTCTAGGGAGGCGCAGAGAGAAGTTATGTCGAGGACGGAGGGGTTGCTGAGCTGGAATCCTGCTGCACCGGGGACAGGGACGAAGCCGGGTCTCATGGTAAAGCGGTTCTTCTTATTGTTTCCCCACCACCCGGCAAGTCTCACGTTATGCGATCCATCATATCCGACCTGTGCGTGACGTTCGTGGACAAACAGGCCACCAATACAGCCCGGCCCACCATTGAGATACTTATAAGTACACCAAGCCGCCGCGTCGACATTCCAGTCGTGCAGCGAGAGAGGTACATTGCCTACCGCGTGAGCGAGATCCCAGATAACAAATATGCCACGCTCCCGAGCGAAGGCAGTTAAGCGCGGGATGTCGAGGAGCTGGCCCGAGTAGTATTGGATACCAGGAAGGAGGAGCACAGCAGTCGTGGAAGCGTGCTTATCGATAACGGACTCGACGTATTCGTTAGGGAGGATATCTTCGTTGTTTGGAGGTTCGAGTGTAATCATGGAGTCTTCGGGGTATAGTCCATGATGGCGTATTTGCGTCTCGACAGCATACTAGTCCGGATGTTAGCACGCCACAATCCAGTGCTGGGTTCGGTCACCGACGTGGTCACTTGGAAACGCCTTGCTCTCTAGGATGATCTTATATCGTCCCTTCGTATCGGGCTTATAGAACGCTGCCATCAAAAAGTGTAGATTCGCTGTAAGGGTCTGCATGACAGCCACTTCGCTGACCTTGCCGCCCACGATGGGCGCCATCATCTCGGCCGCGCGAGCATCGACATCTAGCCACGTTGGCAAAGGAGAGTCGTCGAGGGGCTTGAAGTGGCCCTGTACTCCCTGCGTGCGCCATGTCGCGAGGTATTGTTGGATGCGTTCTACTGTGCGCTTGGGCTGGAGGCCCAGGGAATTGCCCACGAGATAAATCGCTTTGTCATTGGCGTCTATGGTAGTTAGCACAACAGAAGAGCGCGTACATAGTCGGAGATGGAAGGAGTTACCCGTGCTGCTGTCTGAAGGAAGAGTCTTGCGTGCTACATCGGCTTTGGAGGGGACATTGAACTCGTCACGAGTATGTCTGAGAGTATCATTGGAGTCAAGCCCAACAGCATGGTCCCGACCGGAAAGACTGGACGAGTCACCCATGGCCAAGCACACGGGTAGTCGACTTATCGTGCAATATATGACCTACTGGTATAGGGCAACGGACGAGTGATCCTCCTCCCCGCGTTGTTCCTCGGGAGCAAATATGACAAGCTCCGCACGTCGGCCCAACACGGGGAGCTCCCTTGCCCCGCACTCGATCTACCATCGGGACCGGAGCCCGTTGGAAGATGCTAGACATGATATTCACATGAGGAGCAAACCAGACCGGACCGGATATGTAGGTTGCATAGAGTCAGTACATGCTCTATGTAACAAGAAGAGTATGGGGAAGAGTCAGCATTGTAACTGTGCTGCTCTATGTGCTATCGTCTTATGTTCTTACTCAGTCAGTCACGTCATGGTCACTTGATGTATCACATGCTTGTGCATATACAAAAGACTGGGGAGCCACTATCACAAAGAGAACACATGCCTCGCATCTTTGTTCACGATATCAAGTTTTGTTTCATTTTCCCCCAACCCCCTACAACTCTCCTTGCTTTTCTGCGCGCTCTAGCTATGTCATACAAGGGGCCTGCCTCTCCCGTCTATATCCGTGAACAAAGAAAAATTACAGAACAAAAAAAGAAAGACCAACTCGAGGTTTACAAAATGAAGCATCCCAGTCCCAGCCCGATTCTATATTAGTCCGGTCCAGTTGAGGTTTCGTAGACCAATGCACAATGCTCCTAGTACACCCTCCCAAGAACAGATCGTCGTAAGCTGCAGTCCGCGGACAGTTCAGTATCTAGCTAACAGCAGCTCGTATCGGGGTATCGAACCTCGTTGCGTAAAAGGTTTTGTTGGGTCGAGGGTTTACTCGCGAGAGACGTCACGGCCGAAAGCCTTGGACTTGAGCCAGTCAACAGCGACCAGGACACGGTTTCGGGCTAGAGACCGTTTGTTAGTATGGTTGTCATATTCGAATTAGTTACTTTTGAAAACTTACTGCTGAAGCACATGGAGAGGTAGGCACTTCGCCAGAAAAGGTAGGTCAGGCCACCACCGCTGGCAATGTTGCCGTTGAACCAAGGCACATCGGCGACAGCCTTCTCACTACCAATATAGGCCAGAGAGCCCTGGTGAGAGTATCGGAAGGGCTTGACGTCCTTGATTCGGCGGAGCTGCTTCTCGAGAGTCTCAATCTCAGCGGCGATCTCGGCAGAGTTACCCTGCTTGAGGTTCAGACTGCTGCTAAGCTCCTTGATGCGAGCCTCCTGGGAGTCAGTCTTGGCCATGTTGTTGAACAGACGAGCCAGGAAAGAACCCTCCTGGGAAGCGACCTGAGCGGTAGGAGCGTAGCCGGCAACGGCGCAGTCACCGACAGCCCAGACGTCGCGAGTGCCCTGAACAACAAGGTACTCGTTGACGGCAAGACCACGGCGAGAATCCTTCTGAGCGGGAACCTTGCCCATGAGATCGCGGACGATAGGACGGACAGCGTTACCGGTGGCCCAGACAAGCAGACCGTAGGGGATACGGAGAGTCTGCTTGCTGCCATCGGGTCCAGCAAACTCGGCCTCAACAAAGTCCTCCGTCACCCTCTTGACCATGGTCTTGAGCTTGATGTCGATGTTCTCCTCACGCAGGGTGTTCTCGGTGTAGTCGATCAGCTGCTTGGAGAAAGAGGGGAGAACGTTGGGAAGGGCCTCGATAAGAGTGACCTTGAAGCGGTGGCTGATCTCGGGGATCAGCTTCTTGATGTCTTCCTCGAAGAAGTCGCGAAGCTCTCCAGCGAACTCGACACCAGTAGGACCACCGCCAACAACGACCATGTGCATCAGACGGTCGATCTCCTCCTGTGACTGGCCCTTGAAAGAAGCGCGCTCGACACAGTCCATAATCTTCTTGCGAATTCGCTGGGCGTCACCAATTTCCTTGAGGAAGCAGCTGTTCTCGCGGACACCGGGAATACCGAAAGTGGCATTCTCAGCACCGACACCAATGACGAGCATGTCGTAGGGGATCTCGGTCTCGGATTGAGGGCCCTTGCCCTCAGTGTTGTCCTTGATCTTGATAACCTTGCGATCAGGGTCAACGGAGGAAGCCTCAGCTTCGTAGTACTTGACAGCACCCCTCTTGTGGCGGAGAATGCTGCGAACAGGCTCCATGATGGAGCGGTGCTCGATAAGACCCGTTGTGCATGAGGGCAGCAGAGGAGTAAAGAGGAAGTAGTTGCGAGGGGAGACGACGATGACGTTGTAGTTCTCGGTGTCGAGGTTCTTGAGGAGACCAACAGAGCCCCAGCCGGATCCTGGGTAAGGGTAATGCGTCAGTAACTTGGTCTAATGTGCAGGAGTATGAAGAGCTCATAACTATGCGCGCCGATTTACTCACCTAGAACGACAAGAGTCTTCTTGGAAGGGTCAGGCTGGTACTGCTCTTGGGGGTGGCGGTCGTCGTAGATAACATAGCATGTGTAACCAACGAGAGCACCGAGAGAGAGGTATGTGATTCTCCAGGTCCATCGCAGGGTACGTCGAATCTTGCCAATTCTGGGCTTGGTCTTGGGGGCCTCATCAGCGTAGGCTCTTCGGAAGGCAATGCGACCAGTGTTGTTCAACTTCATGGCAACAGAAGGCCGAGCAGAGGTCTTGGGGACAGTAGAAAGGGCGCGGGTCGCAATGCGACTGCTGGGGGCCATCTGGCCGACCCGAGAGAGGGCCGTCATGGCTCGCGCAGAGGAAGCCATTGTGAAGGGTCTGGTAGGGAGAAGCTCAATTGGGAGCGACTGACGGGGGAAAAGAGAAATAGGAGGAGAATAGGGGAATAGAAGACACAGGACTAAGAGCCTCTGGACCAGTTGAAGGCGTCGCGAGCGGATGGGGCTGGTGACGGACGGAGGTGAGTCGAAGGAGAATCAGTCACAACCCACGAAACTGGGCGAGAGAATTTAGTGTAGGTAATAGGTACCGTAGGACCTTAGGTTAGGTAGCGTAACTGGAGGCAAAGCTAACGACTTTGACCGGCTGGCCGAACACAAACACGGGTAGAGGCGAATGGGGTGCAAGAAAAGATGATGGCATAATTCTATTGCGGTGTGTTTGGTTTGTTTTTTACTCCCGTCCCGTCCGTCCATTTCTTGCTTGTGATTGAACTCCACTAAAAAGTTCAAGTTCAGCGGAGCGGGTCAGCGTGGCATGACGCCCACTGAACGACATGCATCCATATATCTCTATCAATTGATTTATTGGACTTGATTTGTACGGGCGAAAGATGGGATCTCGGAGTTGACAATTCTTGATCAGAGTCACAATGATTCGCCCATGTCCTTCTACTCAAGTATGTAGTAAAAATGATCAAACAACCATTCTCTACTGTAACCCCCTCGCCCCCATCCCCCCATGATAGTCGCTTATCATTTCTCATCTCCAAATTCTTTCTCCAATCTCAACCCAACCCAACGTACCGGACCGGGCTTTGGCTCCGATCCGTAGCTCTGGTTCTATCGCCCATTTCAGCAGTAAAAATTGGGGGTTGACTGCCCTCAAATCGAAGAGGAAAAAATGGCTTCTTTGCCCTTGGCGCATCCGGGCCATCCATAAAACCAGCGAAACTCCACTAACTTGCCGAGCAAACCCCTTGTGTATTACGATTCTATCATGACGAGGGCCGCGTAAATGAAGATGAAGGGGCGGGCATCCTCCGTTTGCTTACAATATCTCGAATGGTCTACCGTTATTTTTAAGCAACGTGCATGATTTCGTCACCCATTACCACATGCTTTCGTGTCTTTGTTCCAATAAGTGTGGGCAATTCCACAAGAGACTCGGTGTCTCTCCGTTTCCGGACGTCCGGTGTGCTCAATACAATAAATGTGACATTGACCCGTTGTGGACTCCTCGATCCTCGGAGTCTTTGGCGATGGGGGACTGTCGAAAGCCCTCCTGATAACCGCGTAAACTCACCAAGCGCTGCGGCCTTGTCATGAAATAGTGAAGCAAGCAGAGTATCTTGCTTTGTACGCCCCTCAGGTTTGATTCCTTCATCCTGCCAATTAAACTCAGTGCCGCCCCTGAGGGTTAGTCTCACTGTCACATTTCAAGTAGTATCCTGGAATACTATGATGTATAATACCGCGGTGTGTCGGTGAGTGCTTTTGAATCATGGGCGTAGGTCCACCACGTAAACGGAACATAATCGACATTCACAACCTCCAAAATACTCATGCTAAAGCGCGGTTAAACTGAGATGTAGCAAACAAATTAGCATGCGCGATTTGGTCTCTTTTAGGAAACTCCTAGCGCATTCACATGTCGCTAAATAACCTCAGGTTCAAGAGGTACAGGGTATTGCCCAGATACGTGCTATTGCTGCTACCAAGGACGAGCGAATGGCAGAATTGCCGCTGTAATCGAATTGCAATTCGTGACAGGACCTATTGCTGCATATCTCTCATCCCGTGCTCGTTGACTCATCCGCCTATCTCGCAGTTTCTACCTGCTGGTTGCTCATATGCATGGGTAAATGTTTGGGCAGTTTTGTCCTCCATGTGCCTCAACACCATCTCACCCTCACATGACAAAATCTAAAGGTGCATCCCCAGATCTTGATGTTTACTTTACGCTATACCCCAGAATGAGATTAACTTCAAGGGTTTGTAGGATAGTGCATCTCGGAGCCGCAATCAACACAAGCCTTCTCTCAACCTTGCATCCGTAGATGCGAACACGGGTCTATCTGCGTCGCAGCTCGTGATAACTTAACCTGAACCCAAACCCTCAAAAGCGCACTCCCTCCTTTCTGTCCAGTGCTTGTTCTGCTCGCCTCCTTTAGACCGGGTGGATCTCATCGCGGAGCTTCTTCAGAGAGTCAACGTCCATGTCCGCAAGCGCGCTAATGAGAATCTTGGGCCTATTTCGACTTCAACTATCATCTCATTTATGTGTATTGAGAAGGTGGTGATGGAGACAAGGTGTTGCTAGCCCTTTGTAGAGACGACCGCTGGCAGAATGCTCACACTTATTGCCATTGATGCACGCCATTCGTCCCCAGTAGCATCCGAGAGCGTTCTTTAAAACCACTGACTTGGTATGGTTCGTGTCGTGTGATGTCTTCCCTCTCTTATCTTTTCGACTGATTTGAGAGCTTCTTTGTTTCACAAAACATTATCTGACGACATGCATTAGGATAACTGAAGCGTCAATGATTAATCGTCTCCACCGTGGCTGGATTTTCAGAGCTGACGCAAAAGCTTTTTCCAGGGTCCATCAAAAAGGCGATTCTATCCACAGTGATTTAATATCAAACATCCACCTGACGACTCAGGTCTTGGATATCGGACCGTCTTGACGTGCAGGTTTTTGCTGGCGGGGACCGGCACTTGACGATGGGAGGCCCCAGGTGAGGCTGATTGCTCTGTCCAAGGTTGGGGAGGGTTTGACACCGAATGAGACAGAGTTTGTCTCGGATTGGCTCGTCTGAAGCAGGAGAAGCAAGCACATGTCGATCAGGCCAAACGAATGCATGCTCAGCTCTTGCGAATGATTAAGTGCAATCAATCCCACAGGATTTGTTTCCTGCAGCATAAGACATCAGAGGGATTATACAGAGTACTTAATATCCAATCTACACCAGAAAACGTGACTATCGAAAAACCATTGAAGTGGCGCAGCTCTAGCCCCTGCATGAATATCTTCAGGCAGCGGGCGACACCGAGACAGCTGAAACAGGAGCTAGACCCTCAGCCTTAGCAGCCCAAGGACAGGCTCCCATGTCTCTGTCCTGAATCTTAGCTCACGGTCAACAGGCGACACCAAGCGTTACAAGTTACAAAACAACTCTGCATCCAACGGGCCCCCCTTGAACCCTGGGATCGACTTGATTCTATGGGGGTTCTTAGATCCTGGTCGTGTATCGTATTGCATCGTATGCATGCAATGTAACTGTTGATCGTGTCTCGCCTCTCTTCCTCGTCCTCTCGTTTTCCCTCTCCTTCAAACAGCAGAAACATCACATACCATAAGCTGCCAAGCGCCCAAACTTTCCTTTGTCATTCTTCTTCCTTTTGCTCTTGATCGAGGCTGGACCTTCGTTTGAATAACTCTCATTTGACCGATTCAAGTCTGTGACTTAAATCGTTACGACGCTCATTTTCCTAATACCCCTTACTATATTCAACGCCTTGGGTATTTCGCATCAAGACATTTTGGCATTTTTGAAGAACCTCCTGGTTCATTAATACTTTTATTCTCATAAGCAATATTTCTTTCGGACAAAAGCAACAACAACAATAACAACAACAACAAAGACCACGACTACTGCTACGATGGCACCCTTTACCGAGCCTCACCACGTTCGGTGGCAGGCCGAGGCAAAGAGGGCATTTGGAGCGGCTCTGCCGGCTTGGACTATTGCCGACGACAGCGACGACTATGATGTTCACATTATGAGGAAGCCCACGGCGAGGTCAAGGCTTCGGCGAGATAACGGCAAAGCTGCACCCAAGGACCCTAAGGTGATGATATCTATACTGCGGGAGCCTTTCAACAAGCGAACAGACGACGACAAGGCAAACAAGAACAATGACAAGGTTGAGAGTGGAAGTGAAAGCAAGGGCGACAGCAAGAGTGGGAGTGAGAGCGAGAGCGAGAGCGAGAGTGAAGACGATGAAGAGGACGGGGGCAAGACTGAACAAGACACAAACAACGGCAACGCGACAAACCCCATCAACATCAAGTTGCCTGCATCATCAACAGATACCCCATCAATGGCCGCTCCAGCGGCTGAGGGAAGTGTGGCGGATTCTGGAGGCCTGGTGAGTCCGACCCTTTGACCAGCCGATCATGTTTTAAGGTGTTTTGCATTGAAAGACATGTCATCCTACTTTACTCTACTTGCATTTAAAGCTTTGACTTGCTGACTCCTTATAAGGTTTCTGGGAGTGATACCATGCACTCCGATATTCACAAGATCCTCCTGGGTGTGGGATCAGTTGGTATGTTGCTGTCCCCCCTCTCAACTCATGATGGTTTATAAGTAGCTGACTGTATATCCAGGTGGCTTTCTACTCATGATTGGTATTGTTTTTATCATCTGGAAGTTCTATTCTAAGCGAAGCTCCCCCAAAAAGACCGTCCCCGTCGACGATATGTCTTTCGATAGGCCCAGTCGTTTCGAGAACCTCGTCTCTAAAGTACCTCTCCTTGGATCACGCTTTGGTCACAAAGGCTGGTACACGATCGAGGCTCCAACTCCTCCTCCTCAATACAGCGCCGAGAAGATGCAGCCCCTTTCGCCTTCACCTACAATCCTCTCACCTTTACCAATGTCACCTCTCCCCAAGCAATCCAGCTCTCATCTTGCCGTGCCTACCAAGCCATGGGGTGCTTATCGCCTCAGCAACAGGACGACACGAACCAACTACGACATCGATGCCATCAGCCCTACAAGCACAACGTTTCTTGAGAGCGCTACCGCTGTCCAGGTCGTTGCCCGTCATGATCCCAGAGAAGGTCTTTCTTCAGCAGACCAGTCGCAACACAAGCAAGTCCTTTCTACAACGCCGTTAGCATATGACGTTGCACGCCGTCAGACCGGCATCAGTGAACTATCCTCCATCTCATCTGGTTTCGGCGACTACGATATTGTCGTGACACCAACCTACCAGACCGTTCAAAGCGTCCCTTCACGGCCAGCCCCTTCTCGCCAATCCACATGGAAGTCTTTCGTCTCACACAACCGTCGCGACACTGCATCCACAGTAGCGTCAGTGGATACGCGGCCACGATTCCGCTCTGTCAACTCATGGGTGAAGCAGCAAAATGGACAATTACGACGAGCTCAGAGACAGCAAGAGAGCAGCTATGATAGCGACGCCCCTCCAGTCCCCTCTCTGGCCCCCCCTCCCCAGCACGACTTTAGATACATTCTTCCTGCCGACGCGAGACCACCCCCAGT